>CARXXK010000002.1:86608230-86734830 GCA_949089665.1 Macrosiphum euphorbiae | reverse complement strand
ATGTTTTCAACTGGTATTGTAACAATATATCAGGAGCCTTGCATTAAATTTTCACCTTTCTTACCAAACAGATAAATTTTTATTGATTTGTAGAAAAAAAAACTAAAAAAATTGAAAACTGACAATGTCCCTAAACAGCTCAAAATAAATCAAAATATTTTAAAAAAAGGCATGGTGTATAAAATTATTGTATACGAAAAACGATTCCGAGAGAAGACGGAATTCAGCCTATATTATTACTATAAATATATTAATTATAATGCTATTATAATGTGATTAAATTAATTAAACCTTTAACAGCTCAAAAAAGGTCAACATTTTCTTATGCCCGTATGTCAAAAAAAGTCAAAGCATTTAAAAAATAATAAGATGTGTATCAAATATAAAGACAAATCATACTAATATAAACATTTGGTGAAAATTCCATGTATCTACAGTTATTTTTTTTAGAATTTCAACAACAAAAAATTGTTAAGAAAGTATCAATCTATATTCTATATTTATCATAAAACTAGTTAGGTAGTAAAGCATATTATGCTAAATAATTTTAATGTTCAAGATTTTATCAATAATAAGTTATAACTCGTATAAAGTTAAATCATTTGAATACACCTAACCTCCTGACATTTTGTAATTAGGGCACTGAAAGTTGAGCGCCTGAGCCAAGAGCTCGTATTTTACTTGTTGTTATATACTATAAAACTATTATTGTTATAAAACTATTATTTTTTTCTAAAATATGTCATAAAATAATGAATAGTAAATTGTTCAGTGTTATTATGAATATTGTAGGCCTAAAGTACAACATTTTTTAATTGCATGTAAAAACGACCTTTTTATAATAGAAGCAGTACCAATGTACCAGAGATCGAACCATCAATTCTAGTATTTACTGAAAAAATAATGGCCATTTAAATTTAGTAATAATTAAATTAAATTATTTAAGTACTTACCTATAGTTGAGTGTCTGCCATTATATGTCATTTTTTATTATAAATTGTTATTACTATTATTATATATCATGTAAAAACTAATAATAAATTAAATGAATACCCAAAAAGTGGACAAGTGGATGTCACTCTGCTGTACATTGGGTTACAAGTAGGGCACTGTAATTTATGGTGTTAAATTTGAATTCAATGATATAATATGATTGTATAAGAAAAACGATTCTGAGCGAAAACGGTCGTCAGCCTATGATATTACTAATTAGTAAATAGGTACCTATATTTGATGATATTAAGGTGACTAAAGTAATTTATATATAACCTATTTATGTAGAATCTTGTTTTAAATTTTCAATCCTCAGCTATAAAAGTTGAACATTTTATACATTTTTAACTACAAAATAATTATTAAATTTTAAATGTGATAAATTTTGTCAAAATTTGAACTTTAAATGCTTATAAAAAAAAATTGTGCCCATGTATTTTGAAAAAATTTTAACTGCTGTTGTAACAATATAACAGGAGCCTTGCATTAAATTTTCACACTTTTTTACCCTACAAATAAAATTTTATTGATATTTATATTTATATTGACATTCTTAGAAAAAATAGTGGGTAAACAAGTGGCTATGAAAACGTTTTATTTAAACAGTCAAAATGCAATGAATATCACAATTTTTAATTTTCTGAACTCATCGAAGTTCATTATAATTCTATGATTATTAAAATCAACTATTACAATATTCCAATGTTAATTTTGATGATTTATCGGAAAATCCAGTAGGTAACTCATAAGTACAAATACAAAATTATTAGTTAAAAATAGTTAAATTAGTTAAAATTCTGGGCGGTTCCATTTTCCTCCAAAAACAATATACCTTTTTCTCCACAGTCCTTTTTCCTTCACAAAAAAAGGTTGGTTACTATTTTCCTCCACATTAATTTAGACTGAAATTATGTTTATTTTTTTCCAATATTTTAGCTAGTGTTGTAGTATTACATTTCATATTATAAATATGGTGTAAGGCTAGGAACCAGTACTTGCAAACGTTATAATAACGTTGTATTTGACAAAAAAACCAATTGGAATTTATAAACGTAATTATTACGGAAAACGATAATCAAAAATTATTAAATACCCACAGCAAAACAAACATAAATATTTATAAAGAAAATTTATTATATATCATTTAAAACGAAATATTTTAAAATCTATTTATTTAAAAGGCCTACCTACTACCTAGTTTTGTAGAAACATTTATTTCATGCCACAATCTAAGAATTGATTATATTATATTTCGTATCTGGGCCATTACCTAGGTACCCGAATTAGTTATTATTTTTAAATTGTAGGTATAGTCATTAACATTATTTTAAATAATGATAAACGCATAACTTGTTTAACGTTTTAGTTCTGAATAACGATAAACGAAAAAATTGCGTAACGTTTTAATTGTAAATAACATAAAACAGAATTTTTTTTCAAATGCGCAAGCCCTGCTAGGATCACATTTTCGGTTGATACACTCTGGTATTGGCTATACATATATATATCAGCTGTCGATTAAGCCTAAAAAAGAATATTTTAATCTTTTTGATATGCATGAATTATTTATATAAACTATTTTATTATTTTATTTATTATTTATTGGAGGAAAATGGTCAAGAATCATTTTTTATTTTTTTTGATGGAAAATGGACAGTGGACGAAAACGTTTTCTCGTTTTTGGAGGAAAATGGCTATAAAATAATGAAATTGAAAATGAAAATAAGTCAAAATATTTGGAAAATGTGTTGGTGAATAGAAAATTCTAATAAATTCAGTCAACATTTCATGTGCCTTCGGTTATTTGATTTGCTTAAGAGTTGCACCAAAAACCTAAATCGATTTTCACGAAAACAGATTTTCCGTTTTTCCTTAATTTTTTTTTTGTTTTTCACATCGCTTTTAAAAACTACTGGGAACCGAAAGTACCAACTAGATTCACTATCCTATCAGAAAAGATACTGTTGAAGAAAATCCAAGCATTTTTACTGTGGTATAAATTAAGTTGATGACATAGTGAGTCACAAAAATTAAAAAAAAACACACACACCATTGTAAAATCAATAAATTCACCGCTCCGCTCAAAATCTTTAACAATCGTGTTTGTTAAAAACTATTTTTTCCTCTCTGATTTTCCAAGTTTGATTTTGAAAACTAAGTAGGTGCTGGAAATTTTAAATTTTGACCTCTTGAATGCACCAACTAGATTCACCTTTTCACCAGAAAATATACAGAAGTTGAATATTAAAGCATTATTTGGACTACGTATTGTGTAAAAAAATACAAAAAAATAATTATTAAAAAATTTAATATTTTATAAATTGTTGACAGCAAAGTAATTTTAAAATGTATTGTTGTCGATTTGCCCTAATTTTAACTTTAAATCAGGACTTGCATTTGAAAAATAAATTCCGTTTTACGTTATTTACAATTAAAACGTTACACAATTTTTGCATTTATCTTTATCCAATTTTGGCGTTTATCGTTATCCAGAATTAAAACGTTATCCAAGTTTTGCGTTATCGTTATTTAGAATAAAAACGTTATTTTAAATATTTTACCCAACATTTTCCAACAATCCGGTAAGTAATTTACTACTTTATTTTTATCAACATAATTACCAGAAAATTATAATTTATTATTGTATTCATATTTAATATTGGTATAAATGGTAACACCTAGGTATTTTAAATAGGTAATTACGCTGGAAATTGAATTAAAACTTGAATAAGTTAATAAGCTAAAAACAAAAATAATAAACTAGTTAAGTTAAAAAAACTTTTTAACTTAGGTACCTTAAATTGTTTAACAAGTTAATGCCCACCTTTGCATTTTCAGTACTGGGTTAGAAATTGTTCTACCCATGATTGCGTTATTTGTTTTCATATGCAGCTAATATAAAAAAAACTTATGTTTTATTTGTTTATTTAACTCCAATCGGCAATTCAAGAGATTTACAATACAATTTATATACAAAAAATATAGTAATAATAGTAATAATTTTAATAGTTTTAACAACAGTATAATATAATTTAACACTCACAAGAGGACCGCAGTAGTAGTGTAGTACAGACTACAGAGGGGACAAAGTACAGAGTGAATACAAAATAAGTCAATACTCTATACTGACTATACTTCTACAGCGCAATCATCGAGGAATCATTAATTATTATTAATAATTATAATAATAATTATAACAATAATTATTATTGTTATACTAGGTATTTGCTATTGGCAATTCAATTTAAAATGTATCAATAACTCCAAAAAAAAAATGCGGGTAGGTAATGTCCCGGTTACGGAATATAATATAATCAATTCTTGGATTTATTTCTAAGACAAAAATAATTAATAGTATGAAATAGAATATATTTCTACGAAACCAATATACCTTACTTTTAAATAAATGAATTTTAAATTTTCAAATAATTTTCTTTTGCGTTATTTTTCGTTTAATGATATATTATTATATATTTTGTTATTCGTTATGCTTTGTTTTGCGGTATTTAATTCTTTTTGATTATCGCTTTCCGTTATAATTACGTTTACAAATTTCAATCGTTATTTGTCAAACATAACGTTATTTGCAAGCCCTACTTTAAATACTTTTAAAGAAAAATCGTGGCTATGTTTTTTAATGCTTACAACTTTAGAAGAACCTTGTATAAAATTTGTTTGCATTTAAACCCAGTAAAAAAAGTTTTATGTTGAATTTAATAAAAAATATCTCTCAGCTATAAATAGCTATCTATTGCAACAGTGGTGTAATTACGGGGGGGGATTTGGGTGTTGAATCCCCCCCATGACCGTTTTTTTTTTTTTATTATTCGTCAAACACATTTATTTGACTGGTAATCATGCAACATAACATTATGTTTACTCGTAGGGCCAGGATTTATATGTAATATTTATATTCTACTTTTTTAAACTTTATTATATATTATATTTATTTATTATTGTGTTTAATGTTATGTATATTAAAATTTAAACTTTATTGTGTTTAAAATGTATGTAGTAAAAAATGTAGTAATTAATAAGTACATTTGGAAAATTCCTTTTTTTTTTTTTTTACTTTTGTACGACCAATGACCATACATGTTGCCTTCAGTATTATTCAATAACCCATATGTGAAACTCAAAATTCAGAAACGATTCAAATATTCAAAAAACTGTTTTTTTTGCATTTTTTTTTTCAAAATGTTTTCTTTGCATTACTACCAAATAATAATGGTTTTTATTTATATATATCACCGTTTTAAACCTATCTTCTAAAACGTTATTATTATATTCGCTATAATAAATTGTAAATGTTACTATTATTATTATATGCATATATATATCCTTTGCAATGTAATAATTATTTAATTTAATAATTTAAAAATTAATCTACCTAAGCAAATGTAATGTACAATAAATATAGGTACATTACACTGTTATGAGAATGCACATACTTTCATTATTATTTAAAATATCTATATCAATAATATTAAAAATATATATGTATAATTAGTTTGAATGTACAAATTGGATAGACATTTTGCAGTACATTTATTTAAAAGCTAAGAGTTTTAGTAGGAGCTTGGTGTGTCGATTGTTAAGACAATTTCAATTTCTTAAAACATACATGTAACGTTATACTAATATATATTATATATATATGTATTACCAAGTTTAATTACTGCAATACACACCTTATATTTTTATATATACTAACCTTTACATTGGCTTACACATATTAATATTATTTTTTGAAATATTTCAAACAACTTTCAAAACAAGAATACTACATATACATGTGATATATTATTATTATATAGTATATATGTATATATATGCTTCCTCAAATGGTGTAACTGTCCTTAAAATATTGTATTATTTGTCATCATTTTTATATGGTTGGCATGCAAAAATGTATTATACATATCATTTATACTTTATATAATTTTTATTTATTATTATAATTTGTATTGTATTGAGTTTAATGTGTTATATTAAAATAAATATAATAACATTAAGTGATACCCATGTTTAATTAGTAACTACATTTGAAAAGTTTCATTTTTTTTCTTACTTATTTTATTGCAATATACCTTTAGGCTTCCCTTACCTACAATAAGCCATTGGTTAACAATTAATGTTGCCATTATTCACATGTTTTCCATATTAGATAATCGGAACATAAAATAGGTTTATTAATGGTATTACAATATATTACTTATAACATTTTAATTTATCTAGAATATAGTCGATACTGGATTGTACCTAGTGTTTTTTTTTTTTTATAAATTTTCAATTTCAAATAGACATTTACAATATTATAATATAATATATATATTATATAAATAACTAAATTTTGTTATTTGTTTTAGTAAAAATATTTTTCATATTAGTAATAGGTAGATTTACAGTTATAATATATACATTAATGTAATAAAGTGGGTGAGAAAAAATATATATTATGTGTTGTATTAATATTAAAATAAAGTAATGTATTAAAAGGTATTTTCATAACATGCAGCTAGATATAAGTCAGTGTTAACACCAAATCATAGAAGTTTTAATTTTAAAAATGTATAACACTATTGTATGGTTTACCATTATTTTAATTTCCAATGATTAAATATTTTTCATTTTTTTACTACACATGACGCGGCTACGGCGATGGTGGTCTGGTGTTCGCAGTGGGCCGGTCGTGTAGCGCCGGTGAGTGGCGCGTAGGTACGATATGAATAAAGTATACACCAGGGTTAACAAGAGGTCCCTCGTGGAACGTATATTGTTAGCACTTATAACAATGATGATGACACAATAAAATACAATATGACTATTAATGTCGGACTACAAACGGTCGTCACGTGGTCCGTTGCGAGTTACGGAATGTCGCGTTGTCGCCGTACGTGGGTATTCGTGAACCGTTGGTGGTCGAGAGAGAGACCCGCCGGCGGCCGGTACTCGTCTTGCGCGACTCGCCTTCCCGTCCCGCCTTGCCTCTGTGGCGTGGTGGGAGAGTTGGCGATGTCGCGCTCGTAGCCCGTGGTGGTGGTTGTCAAAAGCGCAGACCGGTCGCTGCGGTACCTGTACTTTGTACTGGTTGCCGCTGCGTACCGTGTCATACTCCCCTGCCAAACCGCCACACGGGGTACACTTGTACCAGTGCCGGTGTGTCGTTACGGGGGTGGCTTGTACTACCTCTGGCTTCCGCTTGAGGTAGACTCGCCCGCGCCCGTGGGTGGTGTTTACTTGTGCTTTGGGGACCCTACCGGAGTGTAGTACGCGGGGTCGTACTCCATCTCCGGCATCCCCTCAAACGCCACCAACCAATCCGCCTCGGTTATTCCGTCCGGGGTCCCTGATTGGTTAGGTGGCGTTTGGTTGGTAGATGTTCCCGGCTCCTCGGACTTTGGGTCCTCGGGCGCCGGTTTGTCTACCTCCATCGCTACCGGCGGTGTGTGGTCGGTCGGTGCCACGCAGGCTGCTTCCGGGTCTGAGGTTGGCGCAGGTTGCTTGGCAAGCCGATGTCGTTGTTTTGCCTTGCTTTCCCTGGCCTTCCTTTTCTCCTTCAGCTGCTGGAACTTTCTGTGGTTCCGCGCCTGCTGTGTCTCCGTCCTCACCCTTACCGTCGGGGCGGGGTGTACCCCCGTTGACCTGGGTACCGACGTCGGCTCCGCAGGTGTCACGGGGGCGGGTGTTGCGGGGCCAGGTCTCGGGGGGACAGGAGTGGTTGCTGGTGTTGGTGGCCGCGTCAGTGATGGGGTGCGGTAGCTTGGTACTGAAGGTGGTCGCTGTGGCCGCAACCTCCGCTGGATGTCCGCTGTGCGGTCCACCCAGCCCCGGTTGTAGATGGCCGCCCGCACCGGGTCCTGCAGGAGTTGGCGGGTCGACATCCTCGCGACCTGGGCGGCTGTTCGCGGCTCATCCTGGCCACTGGACACCAGCCCCAGCCAACAAAGTTTCTTTGCCAATACTACTGGTGCGGCCCACGGTGAGGTGCTAGGTTCTACGAGCCTCTGGAGTTCCACATCGCGCACCATATCGTCGATAGCGGTTTGTTTCTGCTGCGGATATGGGTATGGTTTGAGCGCGATTGGGGACGGGTCTTTTAGCAAAATTTCGTGTTCAATTAATTTGGTACGTCCTACTTTGTAGCTGAAAACTACCGCGTATTTGTCCAAAATTTTGGTTAGTTTCGCGCGTGTTTCGAGGTCGTTTTCGAATTCTAATTGTGACAAGTCGGGATTAGTGGCGGGTGGTTGGGACTTCCCTTTTAAACATGTCGACGTTCGAATTTGCTTACCCATGTGAATTGTGCATGCGGCGTAATCCCAAGAGACTTCTTTGGTTATTAGAAAGTCGTGTCCTAGTAACGCGTCGCAATACAAATTGTCTAGGATGGTAGCTTCGAATTTTATATCGAGTGTTCCTATCCTAGCTTCGAATGTGGAGGTGCCACTGGTTGTTGAGGTGTGACCGTCCGCCATCCGGACTGTGTTTGTTGGTCCTCGGGGAGGTGTTTTGCCGTATTTACGGGCTACTGTCGGGTTTACGTACGATTTTGGCGCCTGTGAATCTAATAGGGCTGTTACGAAACCTGACGGAAATTCGAGTTCGACCGCGGGGGTCGAAATTTTGTCTGGGCGTGTTCGTATACCATTATTAGTCGTGTTGCAATCTGTTGAGCGGGACAACTGGTTCTGAACCGCGACAGTGACTGTCTGGTCGTCGATGTTAACCGCCATGACCATACTGTCAACGTCGGTTGCCTCGTTGCTCACCTGTTGCTTTACGTGCGCAGACTGACCTAATGCGGGGATAAGCGCGGTGTGTGTGCTTGTGTCCCCGTCACCTGTGCAGGTGAACACCCGTGTCTCTGTTGCTTTTGTCCCTACACCTGTGGCTGCCCCATGAGCCGGTTGTTGTTGAACACACGTGTCACCGGTGAGGTGAGTGTGTTCTGTGGTGGGGTGGTGTAGGTTGGGGGTCTGTGAACGGGTGCCGATTGGTGATGAGACGGAAAAAATTTTCGCAGTTGGTTTTTCTGTGTGTTGAATTACCGAACTACGCGCTTTTCGATTACGTGTTTTTTTTCCGTGTGTACTACCGAAAGTAGGTGGTGATGGGTGGGGGGGTGGTGATGGTTCGATGGGGGGACTAGTCCCCGTCGACTCCCCCGCCGTTTCCCGACGTGGTCGGTTTGTGTGGGCTCTTACTGTTCCAATGGAGTTCCTCACAATACCTGCACGGCCCCGGTGGGTGATTATCTGTGTTTTATTAAAAATTTTTTTTTTGACCGGGGGAGCTGTTTGTGGGGTATCCGCCGCTTTTTTGGTTTTATGGACCCATTGTTGGGGGGTCGGGTTGGTGCTGTCCGTTACCGGGTCCAAGACGCCTGCGAAGCGTCGTAGCTCGTTGAACGTCAATGTCCGTTGTAGAAGGATGTGTGTTCGGAAAGTGTCGCGCGTTAATCCTGCTATAATACCTACCAATTCCGACTCGGATAGGCCGGTATTTACGCGGCGCGCTTGCTGGTTTTTAACTAGCACAAATTCCGTTAGCGACTGTCTGGGCTTTTGTCGTGTTGACACGATGTCGGCGCGCAGTTGGGATTGAATTTCGGTGTTGTTGTAGTTTTCTAAGAACTCAACCCTAAACTCTTCCCAGGTTAGGTCGAGTACTTTTATGGATGCGTACCATACACTCGCCGTTCCTTTTAACTGCGGCTCGACCGCCCTGCACCAGCCCGAGGGGTGTATACGAGCTTGCACCAGAATCGATTCGGTATTATTAATGTACCGTACGGGGTCCTCGGCCCTTGTTCCAGTGAACTCGGGTAACGAAGCTCTTGCTGTACGCAAGTCCTCGTACGGTATTAATACCGAACGTTCATGTGCGCGTGCTTCGTACGGCGCGTATTGTGACGCGCGTGTGGTGTGACCCGTATAGTCATTTGTTTCGCAAAGAAACGGTCGGTTGTTCGCGTCGGCTATGTGGCTGGCGCGGGCGCTGTGTTGAGCGCCGCCGTCATTGAACTCATATGACGTACCCGACTGGTAATTATCGTGTGTGCGATTTATATATCTGTACGGGTGACGGGTGGTTATCTAACCGCGTACTAGAAATAATTGTTACGTAATGTTCTCTATGGGGTCCTAGCTAACCGGCAAACACACTCCTGGTCGAATAACTTATTACTAATTGAATATAAGGAATTAATCCGGGGTATGTGTCAGCGTGAAAACTCTTACCTTTTCGCTGACTTGAGGTGATTCCTCTGCGGGGAGCCAATTTGACGCGGCTACGGCGATGGTGGTCTGGTGTTCGCAGTGGGCCGGTCGTGTAGCGCCGGTGAGTGGCGCGTAGGTACGATATGAATAAAGTATACACCAGGGTAAACAAGAGGTCCCTCGTGGAACGTATATTGTTAGCACTTATAACAATGATGATGACACAATAAAATACAATATGACTATTAATGTCGGACTACAAACGGTCGTCACGCCGTCCGTTGCGAGTTACGGAGGGTCGCGTTGTCGCCGTACGTGGGTATTCGTGAACCGTTGGTGGTCGAGAGAGAGACCGAGAGAAAAACGTTCTTCAGTGAAGATGTTCGAACGCACGACAGCGATGCATCTATATTGCCTATACACTACGCCGTCGTACGTGACAAGCATACGTCATGCTCAATAATAATATTGTTTAATACACAATAGTCTTAGCTATATTATTCTACGTTAATACAATAATGTCAAAACAGAATGTAATTAAAAATGTACAGTTAACTGTCAGAATAAAACTTCGCGTAACGTTTTATGATTTACGTTATTTGAAGTTGAACAATTATTCTATACAAATTTGTAGTTGTCGATATTATACAATATAATATAATTTAATGAATTCAGAATTTTTTTTTTCAGGTAAGCAACGGTCGGCATACAGTATCAATAAACAGTGGCGTGGCGAGCATCTTTCAAACCCTAAGCGAATTAATATTTTAATGACCACCCCACTTCCACCCCCCCCCCCCCCCCCCACCACACACCACAAACTATATATAATTTTCTATATGCTAATTTTGAATTTTTGTTATAGGAAGTCATCAAACATTTATTATAAATAATACTTTAATAATTAACTATACATAAAATAGTAATAATATAATTAAAAAGGTGGGCAAGTGGGTGTTGCTCTGCTGTACAGTAGGGTACAAGTGGGTCACTGGATAATGGATTATATTAAATTTGAATTCAACGATATAATATCATTGTATAAGAAAAACGATTCTGAGCGGAGAAGGTATGTCAGTCTAGGTATATGACATATTATATACATATCTATGGTACTAAACCAAAATTTGACCTATAATAGGTACATATAATAAATTCCAAATTAATCATATCACAATATCCATCAGGTTTGTTCATTCATTTGTTTATGTATAACGCGTTATAAGTGGCGTTATACATAAACAAAAACCGTGATACTATCGCATAGATATATATATAATGTGCACTTTAGAAGTTTCAAGTACCCACGAATAATATTATTCAAGCACAACAAAATAACTAAAATAGTTATTCTAGGTTTTTTAATATGTAATTTCGTCCAAATTTTAATTTAAAATGTCTGTAAAAAATAACTGTGTTCATATATTTTTTTGATTTTTTGGTTACAGTATGAACTATTTATGAGAACCTTTCTTTTAAATTTGCAATCCTTAGCTATAAAAACTGAACATTTTATAATTTATTAATTAAAATGATTGATAATTTTCGAGATTTTGATAAATTTTGTCAAAATTCGATCTTTAAATGCTTATAAAAAAAAACTGTGCTAATGTATTTTTAATATTTTTCAACTGATATTGTAACAATATATCAGGAGCCTTGTATTAAATTTTTACACATTTTGGCCCAACAGATAAAACTTAATTGATATTTATAGAAAAAAAAACTAAAAAATATTGAAAGTGTTAAATGTCCGTAAATAGCTCAAAAAGAGTCAAAATATTTTCAAAATTGTATGGTGTATAGGAAATGCTAATTTAAACATTCAGTGAAATTTTCATGTATCTATAGTTATTCGTTTTTGAATTACAACAAAATAAGGAAATCGCTACAAGAGAAATCGAGTGAATATCCAATGTTGTAAAAATTTGAATTTCAAAAGCTCATAAAAATTTAACTTGACTTTCCTATAGACATTTTTTTTTTGATAAAGGTAGATAATCTTATAAGGAATCTTGTATTACATTTTCAAATCTTAGATTTAAAAAGAAAAATTTTTACGAATTCTTAACTCAAAATAATTTGCTAATTTTTGTGATTTTTCCATATTTTGTCAATTTTTGAACTTTAAATGCTTATTAAAAGAAACAGTAACTAAGGATTTTTAATATTTTTCATCTGCCTTTGATATAATATACTATTAGCCTACTTTTACATTTTCAAGCTTTTTTAACCAACAAATAAAATTGTATTGATATTTTTAGAAAAAAAACTCAAAAAAAATATAGAAAATGAAAATGTCCCTTAAGAGTTCAAAATAAATCAAAATATTTTGAAAATGTTATCGTGTATATAAAATGCAAATATAAACAACCAGTGAAAATTTCATGTATATACATGTTATATACATCATGTTCATTTCTTTTAGAGTTACACCAAAAAGCAAAATCGATTTTTTGGAAAACCGATTTTGCGTAAAAATTCTCGTTTTTCCTTAATTTTTATGTTGTATTTCCCGGCGCTTGTGAAAACTACTGGGAAATTTTTACTTTTGACCTCCCAAAGTACCAACTAGATTCACTTTCCTATATCAGAAAAGCTACTGTTGAAGAAAAACCAATCACTTTTAATGTCCCAAAACGTGATGACATACACAAAAAAAAATTAAAAAAAAAACACAAATCATTGTAAAATCAATACATTCACCGTTTCACTCAGAACCTAAAATACCTATCAATTAAATCTGATGACTTTTGAAGCAGTCTTTTATGCAGTAAACATAAGCCTTGCTTATATGTAAGTATATTATCAGAAAATAGATTACATAATGCATATTATAATTATATAATTAAAACGCAATACATAAAAAATAATATAGGTATATATTGTTATATACTAATATCATTTTTTATTTACAGTGTCACACTATCAAATAAATATAAAATTATTTATTTATTTAAATAAAAGAGTTTTTTCTAGCAGTTGAGAAGATTTACCCATTCTATCTAATGCTTCTTCTAAATAAGGTGAAATATCTTTTTCCCAAGATAGAAGCATTAGTGATTCCAATCTATTTTGGCCGATGGTTGTTATTCTTAATATATTGTTTATTATCTTTACTTGGGTCAAGGAGTACCCAACCCCCTGAAAAATTTCTAGTTCTAAGCAATTGCATTAGGTAAACGTAGGGGGTCACACGGATAAATGAAAACCACGGTTAATCGAGACTTTTTGTAATAATGAAATTTTTTATTTAATTATAATTAGAAATAAATATATATATATACGAATTTATAATATCGTATTAATAATAACCTATATATAGGCAAAATTCTAAATTAAGGTTTTTACTATAAAACATTCTTTATTATTTGTGATTAAATACCTTGTTATACAATAAATATAAATAACACAATTTAAATTCTAAAGAAGTGGGTGCCTTTTGTAACAACGTAATAAAATTAAAATTTACAAACAATACGAAATATCAAAGTTCACTTGAAACGTTTACACTATCAAAGTAGCACCTATAGATCACACCTAAATCTGTTATTCTGTACCGCTTTAAGTACTGTACTTACTATCCAGTAGTATTAGTATTATAGATAATACAAAAATCACCCGAATCTCAAAATTCAAATATATTTTAGATTCTGAGTGGAACGATGAAGGTATTGATTTTACAATGATTTTTAGCTTCTGAGTGGAAAGATAAATGTATTGAATTTACAATGATGTGTGTTTTTTTTTAATTTTTAATTTTTTTTAATTTTTTGTGTCTGTCATCACCTTTTATTACAGTAAAAGTGATTGGATTTTCTTCAATAGTATCTTTTCTGATAGGAAAGTGAATCTAGTTGGTACTTTTAGGGGTCAAGTGTAAAATTTTTACAGTAGTTTTCAAAAGCGTAGTAAAAACGATAGAAAAATTAAGGTAAAACGAGAATTTTTACGCAATATCTGTTTTCAAGAAAATCGATTTTGGTTTTTGGTGTAACATTAAAACAAATGACCGTAGATACATGAAATTTTCACTGGTTGTTTATATATTCATTTTCTATACACGATAACATTTTCAAAATATTTTAATTTATTTTGAACTCTTTAGGGACATTTTCAGTTTCCAATTTTATTTGTTTTTTTTTTATGAATATCAATAAAAATTTATTTGTTAGGTATAAAAGCTTTAAAATTTAATGGAAGGCTCCTAATATTTTGTTTCAAAGACAGATGAAAAATATTAAAAAACCTTAGTCACAATTTTTTTTTATAAGCATTTAAAGTTCAAAAATTGTAAATATATGGAAAAATCACGAAAATTAGCGAATTATTTTGAGTTAAGAATTCGTAAAAAATTTTCTTTTTAAATCTAACATTGGAAAATGTAATACAAGATTACTCATAAGTTTGTCTACTTTTATCAAACAAAAAATCTTTACCTAAAAGTCAAATTAAATTTTTATGATCGTTTTAAATTCAAATTTTTACATCATTGGATATTCACTCGATTTCTCAGCCAGCGATTTCCTTATTTTGTTGTAATTCAAAAACCGTAGATACAAGAAAATTTTACTGAATATTTATATTAGCATTTCCTATACACCATACAATTTTGAAAATATTTTGACTCTTTTTGAGCTGTTTGCGGACATTTACAGCTTTCAATTTTTTTTAGTTTTTTTTTCTATAAATATCAATAAAGTTTTATCTGTTGGGCCAATAAGTGTAGAAATTTAATACAAGGCTCCTGATATATTGTTACAATATCAGTTGAAAAATATTAAAAATACATAATCACGATTTTTTTTATAAGCATTTAAAGTTGGAATTTTGACAAAATTTATCAAAATCTCAAAAATTATCAATCGTTGGAATTAATAAATTATAAAATGTTCAGTTTTTATAACTAAGAGTTGAAAATTTAAAACAAAGATTCTCTTAAATAATTCATACTGTAACCAAAAAATCTAAAAAATATATAAACACACTTATTTTTTACAGACATTTTAATTTCAAATTTAGACAAAATTTCATATTTAAACCAAGAATTACGATTTTAGTTATTTTGTTGTGATTGAATAATATTATTCGTGGGTACTTGAAACTTCTAAAGTGTACTATTATATATCTATGACAGTATCACGGTTTTTGTTGATGTATAACGCGTTATAACTGTTATAAGTATCTAATGGATATTGTGATATGATTTATTTGGAATTTATTATAGGTCAATTTTTGTTTAATACCATAGATATGTATATAATATGTCTTATACATAGACTGACATACCGTCACCGCTCAGAATCGTTTTTCTTATACAATGATATTATATCATTGAATTCAAATTTAATACCATCCATTATACAGTGACCCACTTGTAACCTACTGTACAGCAGAGCGACACCCACTTGCCCACCTTTTTTTTTTTTTATTGTTAATTTAAGTTCAAATTTTTACCTCCCCAATGCACCAACAATATTCACTTTCCCATCGTCTATTATATAGTTATATAATATTTTCTGTGAATATGCAATATAATAACTTACTATTATTATAAATCATTATTTACTAAATTATATTTAATATTTAGGGTTTTTTTTTAAAATTAATTTTACAAAATTGAATTAATTTTAAATATGTGGATTCGGAAAAAATTAACTTAACGTGAAAATAAAAAGAATTAACTCGTTAAGTTACTGAATAACATGGGGAAAATGTAACTCGTTAATTAACTTAGTTAAAAGTAACTTAACTTTAACTTATTAACTCGTTAATGCCCAGCCTTTGCAAAATATAATATTAATAATACAAGCTAAGACATCATAAGAGTAATAATACTCGATATTTTATCAAAACAACATAATATCACTGAACTTGTTTGTAATGATACACAAATCATTATAAGTCCCCCAGGGGCGCCCGAAGGAAATCAGGTGAAAACTACTGGGAAATTTTTACTTTTGACCCCCCCAAAGTACCAACTAGATTCACTTTCCTATATCAGAAAAGCTACTGTTGAAGAAAAACCAATCACTCTTACTGTCCCAAAACGTGATGGCATACACAAAAAAAAATTAAAAAAAAAACACAAATCATTGTAAAATCAATACATTCACCGTTTCACTCAGAACCTAAAATACCTATCAATTAAATCTGATGACTTTTGAAGCAGTCTTTTATGCAGTAAACATAAGCCTTGCTTATATGTAAGTATATTATCAGAAAATAGATTACATAATACATATTATAATTATATAATTAAAACGCAATACATAAAAAATAATATGGGTATATATTGTTATATACTAATATCATTTTTTATTTACAGTGTCACACTATCAAATAAATATAAAATTATTTATTTATTTAAATAAAAGAGTTTTTTCTAGCAGTTGAGAAGATTTACCCATTCTATCTAATGCTTCTTCTAAATAAGGTGAAATATCTTTTTCCCAAGATAGAAGCATTAGTGATTCCAATCTATTTTGGCCGATGGTTGTTATTCTTAATATATTGTTTATTATCTTTACTTGGGTCAAGGAGTACCCAACCCCTAAAAAATTTCTAGTTCTAAGCAATTGCATTAGGTAAACGTAGGGGGTCACACGGATAAATGAAAACCACGGTTAATCGAGACTTTTTGTAATAATGAAATTTTTTATTTAATTATAATTAGAAATAAATATATATATATACGAATTTATAATATCGTATTAATAATAACCTATATATAGGCAAAATTCTAAATTAAGGTTTTTACTATAAAACATTCTTTATTATTTGTGATTAAATACCTTGTTATACAATAAATATAAATAACACAATTTAAATTCTAAAGAAGTGGGTGCCTTTTGTAACAACGTAATAAAATTAAAATTTACAAACAATACGAAATATCAAAGTTCACTTGAAACGTTTACACTATCAAAGTAGCACCTATAGATCACACCTAAATCTGTTATTCTGTACCGCTTTAAGTACTGTACTTACTATCCAGTAGTATTAGTATTATAGATAATACAAAAATCACCCGAATCTCAAAATTCAAATATATTTTAGATTCTGAGTGGAACGATGAAGGTATTGATTTTACAATGATTTTTAGCTTCTGAGTGGAAAGATAAATGTATTGAATTTACAATGATGTGTGTTTTTTTTTAATTTTTTAATTTTTTTTAATTTTTTGTGTCTGTCATCACCTTTTATTACAGTAAAAGTGATTGGATTTTCTTCAATAGTATCTTTTCTGATAGGAAAGTGAATCTAGTTGGTACTTTTAGGGGTCAAGTGTAAAATTTTTACAGTAGTTTTCAAAAGCGTAGTAAAAACGATAGAAAAATTAAGGTAAAACGAGAATTTTTACGCAATATCTGTTTTCAAGAAAATCGATTTTGGTTTTTGGTGTAACATTAAAACAAATGACCGTAGATACATGAAATTTTCACTGGTTGTTTATATATTCATTTTCTATACACGATAACATTTTCAAAATATTTTAATTTATTTTGAACTCTTTAGGGACATTTTCAGTTTCCAATTTATTTGTTTTTTTTTATGAATATCAATAAAAATTTATTTGTTAGGTATAAAAGCTTTAAAATTTAATGGAAGGCTCCTAATATTTTGTTTCAAAGACAGATGAAAAATATTAAAAAACCTTAGTCACAATTTTTTTTTATAAGCATTTAAAGTTCAAAAATTGTAAATATATGGAAAAATCACGAAAATTAGCGAATTATTTTGAGTTAAGAATTCGTAAAAAATTTTCTTTTTAAATCTAAGATTGGAAAATGTAATACAAGATTACTCATAAGTTTGTCTACTTTTATCAAACAAAAAATCTTTACCTAAAAGTCAAATTAAATTTTTATGATCGTTTTAAATTCAAATTTTTACATCATTGGATATTCACTGGATTTCTCAGCCAGCGATTTCCTTATTTTGTTGTAATTCAAAAACCGTAGATACAAGAAAATTTTACTGAATATTTATATTAGCAATTCCTATACACCATACAATTTTGAAAATATTTTGACTCTTTTTGAGCTGTTTGCGGACATTTACAGCTTTCAATTTTTTTTAGTTTTTTTTTCTATAAATATCAATAAAGTTTTATCTGTTGGGCCAATAAGTGTAGAAATTTAATACAAGGCTCCTGATATATTGTTACAATATCAGTTGAAAAATATTAAAAATACATAATCACGATTTTTTTTATAAGCATTTAAAGTTGGAATTTTGACAAAATTTATCAAAATCTCAAAAATTATCAATCGTTGGAATTAAAAATTATAAAATGTTCAGTTTTTATAACTAAGAGTTGAAAATTTAAAACAAAGATTCTCTTAAATAATTCATACTGTAACCAAAAAATCTAAAAAATATATAAACACACTTATTTTTTACAGACATTTTAATTTCAAATTTAGACAAAATTTCATATTTAAACCAAGAATTACGATTTTAGTTATTTTGTTGTGATTGAATAATATTATTCGTGGGTACTTGAAACTTCTAAAGTGTACTATTATATATCTATGACAGTATCACGGTTTTTGTTGATGTATAACGCGTTATAACTGTTATAAGTATCTAATGGATATTGTGATATGATTTATTTGGAATTTATTATAGGTCAATTTTTTGTTTAATACCATAGATATGTATATAATATGTCTTATACATAGACTGACATACCGTCACCGCTCAGAATCGTTTTTCTTATACAATGATATTATATCATTGAATTCAAATTTAATACCATCCATTATACAGTGACCCACTTGTAACCTACTGTACAGCAGAGCGACACCCACTTGCCCACCTTTTTTTTTTTTTTATTGTTAATTTAAGTTCAAATTTTTACCTCCCCAATGCACCAACAATATTCACTTTCCCATCGTCTATTATATAGTTATATAATATTTTCTGTGAATATGCAATATAATAACTTACTATTATTATAAATCATTATTTACTAAATTATATTTAATATTTAGGGTTTTTTTTTAAAATTAATTTTACAAAATTGAATTAATTTTAAATATGTGGATTCGGAAAAAATTAACTTAACGTGAAAATAAAAAGAATTAACTCGTTAAGTTACTGAATAACATGGGGAAAATGTAACTCGTTAATTAACTTAGTTAAAAGTAACTTAACTTTAACTTATTAACTCGTTAATGCCCAGCCTTTGCAAAATATAATATTAATAATACAAGCTAAGACATCATAAGAGTAATAATACTCGATATTTTATCAAAACAACATAATATCACTGAACTTGTTTGTAATGATACACAAATCATTATAAGTCCCCCAGGGGCGCCCGAAGGAAATCAGGTGAAAACTACTGGGAAATTTTTACTTTTGACCCCCCCAAAGTACCAACTAGATTCACTTTCCTATATCAGAAAAGCTACTGTTGAAGAAAAACCAATCACTCTTACTGTCCCAAAACGTGATGGCATACACAAAAAAAAATTTAAAAAAAAACACAAATCATTGTAAAATCAATACATTCACCGTTTCACTCAGAACCTAAAATACCTATCAATTAAATCTGATGACTTTTGAAGCAGTCTTTTATGCAGTAAACATAAGCCTTGCTTATATGTAAGTATATTATCAGAAAATAGATTACATAATGCATATTATAATTATATAATTAAAACGCAATACATAAAAAATAATATAGGTATATATTGTTATATACTAATATCATTTTTTATTTACAGTGTCACACTATCAAATAAATATAAAATTATTTATTTATTTAAATAAAAGAGTTTTTTCTAGCAGTTGAGAAGATTTACCCATTCTATCTAATGCTTCTTCTAAATAAGGTGAAATATCTTTTTCCCAAGATAGAAGCATTAGTGATTCCAATCTATTTTGGCCGATGGTTGTTATTCTTAATATATTGTTTATTATCTTTACTTGGGTCAAGGAGTACCCACCCCCCTGAAAAATTTCTAGGGCTAAGCAATTGCATTAGGTAAACGTCGTTCACCACGCCACTGAAGTAGAGTAGTATATCAATCATTAATAGAATCCATAATTAATAATTTTTATTTCTATATGGAGAAGTACGTATGATACAACTATAGACCCAGTAATAAAAATACAAAATAAAATACTGAAAATTATAATAAAAAAAGACTCAAGATATACCACACAAAATATTTATACAATGACATGAATGTGTACTACAAATAAAAGTTTATTGACTATTTTGTAAAAAGTAAACAATGTTCAGTACATTTCAAATTATCGGGAATTGCAAGAAAAATATAAATACAAACATTTGTAAAATTTAAATAATAGTAACTCCGGATAGATATTGGATTTTTAGTTTTTACCGATAGTCATTTTATATTGTGGATATCGTATTTGAGTGACATATTCTGATTGGTGCAAATTAAAAAAAAATTTTGAAATGTTGTGGAACGCTGTTGTAAGTATAAGATACTATTAGGTATATGTAGAAATCGAACCTCTCCTTCTGGTGGAAATTTTATAAACAGGATAAAAAAAAAACACCGAATCCACTAGTTTCCTCGTTCCGCTCAGAATCTAAAATTTAAGAAAATATCTAATTTTAAAATCATGTAATACCTCACATCTATAGGTTATTGATTACGCTAAAAATGGTCGTAATTACTGATGATGATTATGAAAAAAAATGTTGAACTATAGACAATATTGAAAAATAACTAAATAATATTATATTTTTATTATAATGTCGGAAGTGTCACTAAGAGGTGGCTTCCTCAGGCTTGCTTATCATGTTCTTTTTTACACTAATTATTTAAAAAAATATTTTATATCATATTATTTGAGCCTAATGATTATTGACATTTTAAAATGTTTGCATTTATTTATAAAAATGTTTTTCTACATTTTAAAATTTGGATATTTTGAATACATATTTTAAACATTGTACATCAACAAATATTTGTGTTTATTTTAAAGACTAACTATTTTATTGCATTGAATACCTAATTTCCATTAAAATAAGTAGGTAATTTATTTCTGACTGTCAATTACAAATATTTAGAACTAAGCATATTATATTACTGAAAACTAATATCATATCTTTTTTAATTAATAAATAATATATAGTATAGGTAGATTAGATAATATCAACTATGGTTTATTATAAAAAAAAAAATGTGGCTCAAATAATTTTTTGTATACCTAAGTAGAAAGTACCTTACTATTTGAGTAATAATCAAATTCTTTATATAACATGTATTGTGATATTATTTTAAAAATGACCTTTTTTTATAAACATTCAAAGTTCATATTCTCAAATAATTCACACAGTATTTTTATAGATATTATACCTATCATTTTATTTAGAAGAAATTTGATATATAAGGTGACCCACACGACAAATAATGCACAACAGAGTTGTACCAATTTGCCCACTTTTTTTTCTATCTTCATCACCTTGACGTACTTCAATCTTATATTTCAGCATTTTTTCTAACAGCAAAGCTTTATCTAGTTTAATCTTTGCTGAAAAAAGGAACATTTTAATTTAACAATAATTGATGATGAACTCTGTAACTCAAAAACTAATTACTGTAGATTTTAAATCATCACCAAACGTCTATATAACCAATAACTATATTCCATAATATATGATTACATTTTTTAAACATTTTGACACTTTTTAAATTAATTATAGCATTGAGAAATTTTCGATTTTATTTTTTCAATTAATATCCAGGGAAATTTTTTCTTCTGTACAATTTTCTACAAAATAATTGACGATTAGAGTTTGATGTTAAGCTTTATTGGATTACCCGTAAATTAACAATTTCTCATCGAACTATTTTATAACAATGTTGTAATTCAAAAACCACTGATCATTGAAATTATCACCAAATTTTTATATTACTGTTTCAATTAATACTTTGACTTTTTTTTTTAATAATTAGGTAAGCAATAAGCACCTCTCAATACAAGTATACAACCATTATGATCTGCATGTAATATTGTATACACTATAGATTAAAATGAAAAATCACATAATAATTAGATGTTCACATTTAGGTACATTAACTTTATTGATACCTAAGTCCTAGATACAGTTACATCACAAATCACAATAAAAGATCTACTCTTGGTGGACTTAATGCTAATTCATTAAGCACTTCTTCAGGGTCCCTTTTGACATTTTTATGAACAGCCAACATAGCAAGATCATTTAATCGATTCTGTGGAGCAAAAAATTAAAGCATTATATTTAAATTAAATCTCTACCACAGAAAATATTTTATGAAAAAGGTGCTCTGCTGTGCAGTAGGTTAGAAGTGGGTCACTGTATAATGGATTGTATTAAATTTGAACTCAATGATATAATATCATTGTATAAGAAAAACGATTCTGAGCGGAGACGGTATGTCTAGGTATAAGACATATTATATACTTATCTATCGTATTAAAAATATTTACCTAAACTAGGTACCTATAATAAATTCCAAATTAATCATATTACAATATCCATTAGGTACTTCGTACTTATAATGCGTTATACTTCAACAACATACCCTGATACTATCATAGTCCATACACCAAAGATATATAATAGTGTACTTTAGAAGTTTCAAGTGCCCACGAATAATATTATACAATCACAACAAAATAACTAAAATAGTTATTCTAGGTTTTTTTTTAAGTAATTTTGTCCAAAGTTGAACTTAAAATGACTATAAAAATAAACTGTGCTTATGTATTTTTTAGATTTTTTGGTAACAGAATTAACTACTTATGTGGAAACTTGTTTTAAATTTTCAATCCTTAGATATAAAAGTTGAACATTTTATACATTTTTAACTACAAAATAATTATTTGATTTTAAATTTGATAAATGTTGTTAAAATTCGATCTTTAAATGATTGTAAAAAAAAATTGTGCTAATGTATTTTTAATATTTTTCAACTGATATTGTAACAATATATCAGGAGCCTTGTATTAAATTTCTACACTTATTGGCCAAACAGATAAAACTTTATTGATATTTATAAAAAAAAAAAACTAAAAAAAATTGAAAGCTGTAAATGTCCGTAAACAGCTCAAAAAGAGTCAAAATATTTTCAAAACTGTATGGTTAATAGGAAATGCTAATATAAATATTCAGTTAAATTTTCATGTATCTACGGTTTTTGAATTACAACAAAATAAGGAAATCGCTGGCTGAGAAATCGAGTGAATATCCAATGATGTAAAAATTTGAATTTAAAACGATCATAAAAATTTAATTTGACTTTTAGGTAAAGATTTTTTGTTTGATAAAAGTAGACAAACTTATGAGTAATCTTGTATTACATTTTCCAATCTTAGATTTAAAAAGAAAAATTTTTACGAATTCTTAACTCAAAATAATTCGCTAATTTTCGTGATTTTTCCATATATTTACAATTTTTGAACTTTAAATGATTATAAAAAAAAATTGTGACTAAGGATTTTTAATATTTTTCATCTGTCTTTGAAACAAAATATTAGGAGCCTTCCATTAAATTTTCAAGCTTTTATACCCAACAAATAAATTTTTATTGATATTCATAAAAAAAAAACAAATAAAATTGGAAACTGAAAATGTCCCTAAAGAGTTCAAAATAAATCAAAATATTTTGAAAATGTTATCGTGTATAGAAAATGAAAATATAAACAACCAGTGAAAATTTCATGTATCTACGGTCATTTGTTTTAATGTTCCACCAAAAACCAACTTCGATTTTCTTGAAAACAGATATTGCGTAAAAATTCCCGTTTTTCCTTAATTTAATCTATCGTTTTTACTGCGCTTTTGAAAACTACTGTAAAAATTTTACTTTTGACCCCTAAAAGTACCAACTAGATTCACTTTCCTATCAGAAAAGATACTATTGAAGAAAATCCAATCACTTTTACTGTAATAAAAGGTGATGACAGACACAAAAAATTAAAAAAAATTAAAAAATTAAAAAAAAACACACATCATTGTAAATTCAATACATTTATCTTTCCACTCAGAAGCTAAAAATCATTGTAAAATCAATACCTTCATCGTTCCACTCAGAATCTAAAATATAATTGAATTTTGAGATTCGGGTGATTTTTGTATTATCTATAATACTAATACTACTGGATAGTAAGTACAGTACTTAAAGTGGTACAGAATAACAGATTTAGGTGTGATCTATAGGTACTACTTTGATAGTGTAAACGTTTCAAGTGAACTTTGATATTTCGTATTGTTTGTAAATTTTAATTTTATTACGTTGTTACAAAAGGCACCCACTTCTTTAGAATTTAAATTGTGTTATTTATATTTATTGTATAACAAGGTATTTAATCACAAATAATAAAGAACGTTTTATAATAAAAACATTAATTTAGAATTTTTCCTATATATAGGTTATTATTAATACGATATTATAAATTCGTATATATATATTTATTTCTAATTATAATTAAATAAAAAATTTCATTATTACAAAAAGTCTCGATTAACCGTGGTTTTCATTTATCCGTGTGACCCCCTACGTTTACCTAATGCAATTGCTTAGCCCTAGAAATTTTTCAGGGGGGTGGGTACTCCTTGACCCAAGTAAAGATAATAAACAATATATTAAGAATAACAACCATCGGCCAAAATAGATTGGAATCACTAATGCTTCTATCTTGGGAAAAAGATATTTCACCTTATTTAGAAGAAGCATTAGATAGAATGGGTAAATCTTCTCAACTGCTAGAAAAAACTCTTTTATTTAAATAAATAAATAATTTTATATTTATTTGATAGTGTGACACTGTAAATAAAAAATGATATTAGTATATAACAATATATACCTATATTATTTTTTATGTATTGCGTTTTAATTATATAATTATAATATAATTATATTATTTTGCAATGATGTTTAACTGTATCTGGTGCGTGAAAATGATCATTATTAATAAAATAATTGTCTTGTTTATGTTCACCGTGCTCAAATATTGTCCGAAATGTTGCTCCACATCGTTTTGTACATTTCCAATAATATATATTATTTTGATCACGTATTCGAAGTCTTTTCTTATCAAACATGTATTCATAATTATTTACAAGTAACATTGCCTTGTCATGTATACTTTTAAAAGTCTGTATACTAGCCATTTAAAAAAAAAATCACTTACACAAATTGTATAAAATATTATTTAAAAACAACGTTCAGATGAAATTGTGTTCGATACTTTTGTAATGATATATCAAACTGTACTGATGTATGACAGAAAAAAGAACTTTTAATCATATCTATAATGCTTTCCCCACCTAAAATCAATAAGGATAAGATTGTGGGAAATCCAATATAATGAAAACGCGATTATTTTTGTTTAGTTTCATTTATCGACAATTTCGCACATACCACCTTTCGAACATACGACTTTTCGAACAGATAATCTTTCGTACAGACAATCTTTCGTACACTAAACGTTCGTACATACGGCATTCGAACACATGATTTTCGAACACATGACACGCTACCGCAATATGCATTATGTAATCTATTTTCTGATAATATACTTACATATAAGCAAGGCTTATGTTTACTGCATAAAAGACTGCTTCAAAAGTCATCAGATTTAATTGATAGGTATTTTAGGTTCTGAGTGAAACGGTGAATGTATTGATTTTACAATGATTTGTGTTTTTTTTTTAAATTTTTTTTTGTGTCTGTCATCACGTTTTGGGACAGTAAAAGTGATTGGTTTTTCTTCAACAGTAGCTTTTCTGATATAGGAAAGTGAATCTAGTTGGTACTTTGGGGGGTCAAAAGTAAAAATTTCCCAGTAGTTTTCACCTGATTTTCTTCGGGCGCCCCTGGGGGACTTATAATGATTTGTGTATCATTACAAACAAGTTCAGTGATATTATATTGTTTTAATAAAATATCGAGTATTATTACTCTTATGATGTCTTAGCTTGTACTATTAATATTATATTTTGCAAAGGCTGGGCATTAACGAGTTAATAAGTTAAATTTAAGTTACTTTTAACTAAGTTAATTAACGAGTTACATTTTCCCCATGTTATTCAGTAACTTAACGAGTTAATTCTTTTTATTTTCACGTTAAGTTAATTTTTTCCGAATCCACATATTTAAAATTAATTTTAAAAAAAAACCCTAAATATTAAATATATTTTAGTAAATAATGATTTATAATAATAGTAAGTTATTATATTGCATATTCACAGAAAATATTATATAACTATATAATAGACGGTGGGAAAGTGAATATTGTTGGTGTATTGGGAGGTAAAAATTTGAACTTAAATTAACAATAAAAAAAAAAAAAAACTGTGTGTATATTATATTTCTTAGATTTTTTGGTTACATAATTAACTACCTATATACGTGGAAACTTGTTTTCAGTTTTGTATCCTTAGCTATAAAAGTTGAACATTTAATACAATTTTAACTATAGAAATTACTAAATAATTTGTCTATTTTCAATTTGATACATTTAGTCTGAATTAGAATTTTAAAAAAATCGTGCTTATCTTTAATATTTATCAACTGCTATTAGCCTACGAATACAATGTTTTTGATATTTATAGAAAAAAAACATCTCAAAAAAGTTGCTCTGCTGTAGAGTAGGTTACAAGTTGGTCACTGTATAATGGATGGTATTAAATTTGAATTCAATGATATAATAATATCATTGTATAAGAAAAACGTTTCTGAGCAGAGATGGTATGTCTGTCTATAGGTATAAGACATATTTATTTATTTATTTATTTATTTAACGCCAAACGGCAATTTATAGATACATTGTACAATTAGTAGATTAACATGAAGTGATAATAATGAAATAAAATACATGGAAAATATAGTTATAAATATAGACTTAAGTTTAAACTAATACTAAACAGCGTTCAGCTAAAAAGAGTACATGCTAAGGTAAAATAAAACTAAAGACAAAAACATTCAGTAGAGATAAACAATAATATAGTCAGCTGCAGATCAGGAGCTATTAAGTAGGCGGAGCACTCTGTCTAATGGATTATTAAAGGAGTAATTAGTACGGTGAGAGGAGACAAGGTATAAAGAGTGATTTCTAGTGAAATGCACAGGAACACGGAAAGAGATGGAGGACAGAAGGTTAGGGGCATATATTGTGCCGTTAAGGAGGGAGGTGATGAATGAGAGGTCAGCATCGACACGACGAGATGCGAGAGTAGGAATATTTAAGGAAGTTCTAACTGATAGGTAATCATGGGGTGGGTGATCAATATTGAGTATAAAAGTGGCGTAGGAAAGGAAGCGGTTTTGGACACGCTCTAAACGTAATTGGTCCTTGGCTAGATACTGGTACCATACAACTGAGCCATATTCTAAGACAGAGCGGACAAGGGAAAAATAGAGGGAGCGAATACAAGTAGCGGACGTGAAAAGGCTAGTGTTGCGCTTTAAGAACCCCAGAATTTTTAACGCTCTACCAACAGTAACATCAATATGGTGTTCAAAGGAAAGAGAAGGAGTTAGATAGAATAACCCAAGATCTTTGACAGTGGATACACGCTTGAGAGTAGAGCCATTAAGGGAATAAGGATGGATTATGCAAGTACGTTTTCTATGAAATGTCATAACATGACACTTGTTGAGGTTGAGCGTTAGGCCAATACGCTGGGCCCAGAGAGAGAAAGTATTGAGATCTGATTGAAGTTGAAGACTGTCAGACGGAGATGTAATTTTTGAGAAAAATTTAATATCATCGGCAAACAGAAGAACTTTAGAGGAAGAAATGTACCTGTTAATTGAGTTAACGAAAAGGATGAACAGAAGAGGACTGAGATGCCCTCCTTGGGGGACCCCAGAGGGAGTAATAAATAAGTCAGAGTCAACGCCGTGAACTCTTACGAATTGCTTTCTTTGACTTAAATATGATTGGAGCCATGAGAGTAAAGGGTTACCGATACCAAGTGAATCCAATTCAGAGATAAGGCGGCTATGAATGACAGTGTCGAAGGCTTTATTAAAGTCCGTGAACACAGCATCAACTTGACAATCAGATTCAAAGCTTTTTAATATATATGATGTGAAAGATAGGCTGCAAGTGACAGTAGATTTCCCACTACGGAAACCATGCTGCTCATCCATTAGAATATGGTTTAGACTTCTTTTGATTGAGGAGTAAACGATGGACTCAAACAGTTTAGAAATGTGTGGTAGGATGGAAATAGGCCTGTAATTAGAAACGAGCGAGGGATCTCCTGATTTAAAGACAGGGGTGACAGAACATGTTTTCCAAGCAGCTGGAAAGATACCCTCATCAAGAGATAGCCTAAAGAGTACGAATAGAGGATAAACAATAGAATCTTGACAATTAAAAAGTAAACGTGCTGAAATCCCGTCTGGGCCATTAGAATTGGTGTTTTTTAAAGAGTTGAGTGCAAGTTGCACATCGTCGAGGGAGAAGTGACAATTAGAAGGAAGTTTATATGGAATAGTATTAATATTAGAAATATTGACGGGTGGAGAAATAGAGTTGTTATACATAGAATAAAAGACTTTAGAGAATAGGTTAGCCGACCCAAGAGGAGTATCAACATTATCATTGTTCCAAAATAGAGTGGTAGGTATTGTGTTTTTCTGGTTTAAATTTTTAATAGATTTCCAGAATAGTGAGGGATTGCGATTGAATGAGTTTTCGGTATTTTCTATATAAGACTGGTAGTCTATTTTAGATTGGCGCTTGCATTTAGCACGAAGTTCGGAAAAAGCTGAGTAGTCATAGGGGGACCTCGAACACTTATAGAGTGCGTGAGCTCGCTTTTTCTCCATAATAAGATTTTTAAGAGAGGGAGATGTCCACGCAGGGAATTTTGGCAATTTAAATATTTTTGTAGGAACAAACAAATCGATAGCACGAAGTAGGGCTTCATTAAAAACAGAGGCTGCATCTTCGATTGTGTACTGAGAAAATGTTAACTCCCAATTAAAGGAGTTAATAAATTGCGCTATGGCAGTGTAGTTTGCAGCCTTAAAATCTTTATATGTATGAGTATTAACTACTTATTTGTCAGATTGTGAAGGAAGGACCACGTGAAGAGGTGGGTGGTAAGGATCAGGAATAACCAAATATTCCGTTGCTAAATTGACTGTAATTCTATTGCAGTTGGAAAAGACAAGATCTAAGATACTGCCATGATTATTGCGAAAGAAATTATTGCTGGAAAAATAAGGTAAGAAAATGAATCAATAATAGTTGTGGAAATTATACTGGGATCATTAGTCCCGATTAATCCTAATTCATCAGAAGACTAGTTGATATTAGGGAGATTGAAATCACCACATATGACTAGGGAATTTGGTTTATAAGAGGAAATGATGTGTTCAACAGAAGTGGTATGGGATTCAACTACAGAAAGGGGTGATCGAGGGGGTAAGTATACACCTCCTACCAATAAGTGGCCAGAGTTTAGGGACAATAATACAAATACTTGTTCAACATTAGATACGGTTAGTGAAATAGGTTGAAAGGAACGGGTATTCTTGATAGCAATTAGAACTCCGCCACCTCGGGTAGAAGTGCTGTTATTATGGTTTCTATCAAGTCTTATTACTTGAAAGCCAGAGAAACCAAGTTCACTGTCACTTATGTCAGGAGTCAGCCAGGTTTCTGTGAGGATAATGATATCATAAAAGTGAAACATGGGGAAAGAACATCTGAGGCTAACTAATTTTGTTTTAAGGCCACGAACATTTTGATAGAATATTTTAAGGTTAGAATTAAGGGTATTATCACACAAGTTATTATTACAAATATTAGAAAAATTATTAGGTTTACAAAATGAGGCTTTTAGGTTAGTGAAGTCTTGCAAGAAAGAATCTAGAGTTAGTTTAGCAGTGTAGCAGCGTGAGCAATTTGAAGAACGAAGTTTAATGTTATACATACAATTGCAGAGTGGATCAGTTAAGCAGGAGTAGTAGCATGAGTCATTTTTTCCAGTTTTGTTCAGGCGAAGGAGTGCTTGCCTAGGCAGCGACAAGTCGAGTACTGCTAGTTTTTTGATTGGGTAAAGGCCGAGTTCGATGTTTGATGGCGTCTGTCCTGGGATGATCTGCTGGCCGGTACAATATAGGGGAGTCCATCTCTGTATTTGATTACTAAGTCAGATTCACAGTTCTTTTTACGATTTTCCAAATCAGTGTATACGCGACCGAAATGCTCACGCTCACAAGGAGTGCGATCACGAGTAACCGAAATGGGATGGCGCATATTGTCAGTATGAGAAGATCTAATATTTGTATTATAGTCAGAGACAAGTTTCTGGGCTATTTCTTTAGACTGGAAGAAAACCTTGAGTGGTCGGGGACCTCGATCACTGGGTTTACCTAGCCTTATTGCTTTAAAGTCAGATGGTAATTCGGGAAAGTACGGTTTGATAGCCTCAGTTATTTTTAGGACGTCATTAGAGACTCTATCTTCTAATACAGAAGAAGAAGATTCTTGAGCACCACGAATAATGACATTTCGAGAACAGCGCTCACGTTCCGTGAACTCATGGAAAATGCTAGGAAAGGTGTCAGCCGAGGAGATACGACGACTATTGTTTGCAGATTCAAGATCTTGGACTCGATTTCTGAGACTAGAGATGATTTTTTGGAGTTTGTCGTTCTCAGATTTTAATTCAACAACCTGAGAGGACAGACGACCTAAATTTTCATTGAGTTCAGAAAATTGAGCATTATGAGATTCGGACAAGCGTTTGCACTGGACCAGGGTTTCTTTTTGTGTTCTTTGATGTTCAGCCATAGTGTTGTTAAAAACATCAAGGGTCAGCAGACCGGAAGAAGAAGAGGTTGATTTAGTAGACTTGCCAGGCATTACAGAAGCAATATTGCCAGCAGTGGTTGATCGGGTGGAGATCCTTGTGGGTGAGCTCTGACTCATTTAAATAAATACGCCTTGTAAGGTGAGGTAGGCAACCAAAGCTGCAGGTAACAAGACGGGCTGATGAGATATGTGGGTTAATGAGCGGACAGCTAACGATCACTGCATCACGATGTATATGTTTATATTTATATTTATCAATGTTGTTACAACTATAAAACGCACACAGTGTATAACACGCGGGTCAGTGCGCGGGTCTAATCTCTCAGATAACGCGATAACGACTGACTCGGGTTTTGGAACTTTGTACCGATAAAAATAAGATTGAACTCACGTTTCTACAGCGGCCGTGTATAAGCTGGAACCACAATAGTTGCTCTTGAGGGGAGGGTATTGGTCAGACCGACTCAAAAACGACACCGGTCTGAAAGCGCACTTTTTAGAATCGATCAAGATAAAGAACACAAAAAACTGTCTATATTTACCGGAGTAATAAGTAAAAAGCACGGGAGCAAGTTTAGCCGTTAAACGTCTACATCGAATATATACTATATGGTATTAAAAAAAATTGACCTATAATAGGTACCTATAATAAATTCCAAATTAATCATATCTCAATATCCATTAAGTACTTATAACGCGTTATACATCAACAACAAACCTTGATACTATCATCATAGATATATAATAGTGTACTTACTTTAGAAAAGTTTCAAGTACCCACGAATAATATTATACAATCACAACAAAATAACTAAAATAGTCTGTTATTCTAGGTTTTAATTATGTTATTTCGTAAAAATTTGAACTTAAAATTACTATAAAAATAAACTGTCCTTATTTATTTTTTAGATTTTTTGGTAACAGAATTAAATACTTAAGTGGAATCTTGCTATACATTTTTAATCCTTAGATATAAAATTTGACCATTTTATAAACTTTTAACTACAAAATAATTATTCAATTTTAAATTTGATAAATTTTGTCAAAATTCGACATTTAAATGCTTATAAAAAAAAAAATTGTGCCTATGTAATTTTAATATTTTTCAACTGATTTTGTAACAATTTATCGGGAGAATTGTTTTCAATTTTTACACTTTTGGGACCAACAGATAAAACTTATTTATAGAGAAAAAAAAAACTAAAAAAGTTAAAACTTAAAAGTCCGTAAACAGCTCAAAATGAGTAAAAACAGTACAAAACAAATCATATTATTTTGAAAATGTTATCCTGTATAGAAAATGGAAATACAAACAACCAGTGAAAATTTCATGTATATACATACATTTGTTTTAGAGTTACACCAAAAACCAAAATCGACTTTGTGGAAAATGTCCTGTTTTTCCTTAATTTTTATGTTGTTTTATAGGCGCTCGTGAGAACTATTGGGAATTTTAAAATTTGACCTCCCAAACGCACTAACTAGATTCACTTTCCCGTCGAACCATATACTGTTGAAGAAAATCGAAGCAGTTTTACTGCCAAACCGTGATGACAGACACAAAAATAAAAAAAACACACACACATCATTGTAAAATCAATACATTCATCGTTCCACTCATAATATAAAACAGTCATTTATAAGACTTAAGCATTATAAAGATCTTATATCACGAATAAATGCGAAGTAAATTAAATTAAAAATGAATGTATTCTATCTCATTAATTTATTTACTTTGCAAGAATTTATTTTATCAATACATTCATCGTTCCACTCATATTATAAAACAATCATTTATAAGACTTAAGCATTCGTAATGGAAATTAATTGTTATAAAGTACAGTTACGAATAGACATGTTTGTTTGTTGAAATAAATTCTTGCAAAGTAAATAAATCATTGAGATAGAATAGATTTATTTAATTTATTTCACATTTATTCATGATATCAGATCTGTATAACGCGTAAGTCTTATAAATAACTGTTTTTTTTTTTTAAATTTAGTGTACTTCGCAATTATTAGTGATATCATAGGTATCTTTATAAAGCTGAAGATGAAATTTTTTTTTTGACTTAGCAATTCGACGATGTGTTTTTGTTGGGATATCAATAGTTTTTTTATAACATATTTTTATGTATCGGAAGGTAATATGATTTGCAGGTTTTATGTTTTATTAACTATTTATTATATTATTATGTCATTATGTTTGTTTATTTAATGTTAAATTCAATTTTTTTTCCATTGTTATAATATATGTGTTACCGGCCAAGTGTTGAATCGGGTATTATATAGAAATCCTAGGTATTCTATAGAATGCCAAAAATGAGCAGTAAAAGTATAAAATACATACAATAACTAGGTATTATATAGATTACCTAACCTCAAGCAGGAAAAGTATACAATCAATATAAAACTTCACCTAACCTTTGAAATCAATGATTAATGCTTATCTTGACGACTATTTTATCGCATATATAGGTACAGCACGACGTGTGCGATGCATTATCGTCATTATTAAGTAATACTATTATTATGTTGTTCATGTATACGGGAAAATTCAAAATACGTCTTTAAAATATAATTTTTTCTCACTCTTAGAGTGTTTGTCGTGTTGTCGTGTAGAGAAACCTATATTATAAAAATGTCTGAACGTTTCTATACCGAATTAAGTAAATGTCGGAAAAATTCAAAAAATACAGTTTATTTATCGAATGAAAAATATCAACAAATATTAGACGAGTTAATGCTGCTTAAAGATGGTAAAAATAAAAAGAAAACATCACGTGATTACTGGATTCTTCAAAGGTATTTAATTTATTTTAAAATTTTTTTTCTATATTTTTAAAATATAAATATTAATTAGGTACAAAATATGAAAAGTAAATAATTTACTCGTTGTAAAAATTTGACTTGTTGAAATAAACGGGTATTCAATTTTTTGAAATAATATAACATATTTTATTTAAGGGGTAATTGTAATTATGAGTTGATAAATATAATTATGATGGTACAAAAAAAGGTTAGGTACCAAGTAACTATATACAATTATATCACACACAAAATAGAACTATATAACTGTAGGTATTTAGAACAACTTTTTTTCAATTGTAGTCCCTTAATTTTATGTTGTGCCCGCGCATTTTAATTAACAATGAAAACAATTTCAATTTCAATTCCGGAAAGATATTTATAATAATAATAATAAACATATTTTGATTTAATACATTACCTAACATAGTATTGGCATTCTATAAAAATCCTGGTAAATCTATAGATTTCCTAGGCATAATATAAATTAACATTCAAATTTAATACATTGCCAAATAGTTCAAGGAATTATATAGAATGCCTGTATTCAACACTTTGCCGGTAACATATACATCTTTACCAGCTCGTGGCCATCGTTCAAAATGTATTGAAGTGTAATTGCGTCTTAGCCATTTATTTTTTATGTAAAATCATTCATAGATTGTACCATAATAACAGATGATGGATTTTAAATTATAAGATTTACCATCAAGTTTATTTAGAGATAATAGAGATAAACTAAATATGAAAACTAAGAGGAATAAAACAAATCTTAAATTATTAAATTACTATAGAGCATATAGAAATAATAACTAACAATATTAATTCGGAAGGAAAAAGAACAATTTTATATAAATAAAATAGAGACATGTAAAGGTAATGGAAGAGAAATCTGGAAAGTAATTAATGAACTAACATCTAGAAAAGAAATCTCGCCTAAGCTTCCAATTAACGATATAATTGAGAATTAAATACCCAACATCATCACCAAAAGACTACTTAAATATTGTTAAATCATATTATGCGACAACTGGTAAAAGATTAGTAGAAAAAAATTTCTCCAATAGTGTAAATAACATACAGTCTAATTTGGGAACAAAAATTAATAATATATCAAATAAAAAAAAATATATTTAAAATAAATACCATCGGTAGTAATGAAGTCATAAATATATTAAATAAATTGAATAACAACTCAGCACCAGGTCTGGATGGTTATACAGCTCTCTCTCTCTTTATTAAACAAATAGGAGACAATGTGATCCCAACTACCGTTCATATAATTAATTGTAGTATAGTCAACGGTATAGTACCCGATGAATTGAAAATGGCTAAAATTGTACCAATACATAAAAGCGGAGATAAAACTGATTTTTTAAATTATAGACCCATCTATTTAGTAGGTATTGTCGTATATAGTAAATAGTCGTCAAGAAATTATTATTTAATATATATGTAATAGAGGTGGGAACATTCTAAATTGTAAAATATTGACATAGGACAGTGAAGCAATATGTGCTGAGGCAGCAATAAGATTTTAATATATAACACCGCCGTGCGCACAGGCACGAGGGAGTCCCGTTGTCGCTGAGTGATTCGGCGAGGACGTAGGTACGACGGTTGTACGTGTGAAACGTCGATCGTAGTACGGGCTAGACAATTTGAATTTGCTAAGTGTTTCATTTATGTTTGTTTTAATATAATAAAAGTGTTTCCGATCTAAAAACGTGAGTTGAGTATTATTTCAAAGTCTTCTTCGTTCTTACCTTTAATATTGGAACAGTGCTCAGACCCACACACCTATAGTCAATGAGGTTTATTACAAACTGAACAGTGCTCTGAGCCTCTGGTTGTGGCGTTATAATAGTCATTCCAATTTAGGAAACGGACGAAGAACTGACAAAACGCTACCATCGTACCTCAAAGGTTAACAGTGCTAATCTGAATTTATTCTAGAGACAGTCATTAGCCTAGAGCGTACGAGGGTAAGGTATAAAGTTGGTTTACCGCGTATTATCCGATATTGGTGATACCACAGTATTATAGCCAAAATCTTCGAAAAAATAATAAAAAACCAACTCTTAGAATACCTAGAAAGTGATAAAATATTATTTGAAGGACAATATGGGTTTAGAAGGAACTTAGGAACAGAGAATACTTTAATAGATTTAACAAATTTTTTACATAACAAGAGGGACAATAAAAAGAAAATACTAATTTCGTTCCTAGACCTAGAAAAAGCTTTCGATTCAATTAGTAGACAATTATTACTACATAAGTTAAATGAATTAGGATTCGATACTATTACACTCAATTGGTTTTCTAGTTATCTGAGTAATAGACAGCAATTAACCACTATTGAATCCCATTATAGTGACTATTGTTATGTCCAAGATTATGGAGTAACACAAGGAACGTCATTAGGCCCCTTACTATTTTTAATCTATATTAACTCTATACCAGCTTCATTATTAAAAGTAAACTATTCATGTTTGCCGATGATATAGCTTTTGTTAATACCGAAGAAAACTTTTCAAAATTAATAGAAATTGTCGAAATTGACTTACAGCTTGTATATAACTGGATGGAAAAAAACTTATCATCACTTAATGTAAATAAATCAGTATGCATGCCGATAGTCACAAACCGATCACAGCTTCCAGTTTTAGTGAATTTCATATAACATCAATGTTCCGCAAAAAAAACAAACTGCAATTGTAAACCACTTAAAATGGTACAACAATTTAAATATTTAGGAGTCATTATGGATCAAGAGCTGAAATGGTCTGAGCATATAAAATGTATCAAAAATAAAATCCGGAGATTAACTTCCCTACTTTATAAAATTCGCTTTCTTAAGAAATCAGTTGTACGGCAAATTTATATGGCATTATGTAATCCACTCAAATTATATGGTATAACATGCTGGGGAGGTGCCATCAGAACAGACATAAAATCGGTATATATTGCCCTGAAAATTATTATAAAAGTAGCCTACTCGTTACCACCAACATACCCTTCAATAGATATTTTTAAAAATACTAACATACTATCAATCTATAAATTATACATTAAACAAACACTTATAAAAACAATCCAAATGCAGATACTTAATAATACAGATATAATAGACAGTAGAACAGGTAATAACATAAAATTACCTTATATATTATTACTATCCAGTACAAAAAGTGCTCCCAATTATATGGTCAAAACTATATTCAACAATTTAGGAAATGATGTAAAGAGTCTAATAAAGTATGAATGTGAAAATAAGTCTACTAAAACCAATGTAAAAAATATAATTAACAAAAATCGTATAAAAAATATAATTACTGAAATAGTAAATGACCTAGATGAGAATGTGTGTAAAAATCAATCATTAAAAAGTATCTATGTGTAAATATAAATGATTATCTATTAGTATTGTTTAGTTATATAATTATAAGATAATGTTATTTAGAGAAGTAAAACACATCATTATCAATTGTATATTAAGTAATATGTGTGGGAACTCCGTATACCAGAAACGAACTTGCTCAGTTGGTATACGTATCAGCTCTTATCACTATTATTGTAGTAATTTAACTTTTGTAATTTAACTTTTGTAATTTAATTATTGTATTATTGTATTGAAATAATGATATTGATTTTGCTGAAATAAATAAAATAAATAAATAAATTGTTGTAGTGGGTTACGCATTAATGGTTAGATTTGAAATGTTGGTATTGACATAATATACACATTGATAATATATTGTACAATATTACGGCTTGGAGTTGAATACACACATGAACATACACACTGTATATCGCCAGAAACACAAATACGTACGCCGGGCAGCGCCTTGGCTTTTACCGCAATAATACTGTACAATACATCCTTTTTTTTGCTCATATTTCGGCATTATTCTACAAATATTTTTTCAAAAATGACCAAATCGTTGCCGATCTATTCATACCACAAACGAGGTCCATGAAGTTAGCGGAAAAATGTGAGCACTAATTTCCGCTATACCACCAACAATTAGTGCTGAATTAGTGCTAATCAACGGAACTGTTTTAAAAATTAGTGCTATACCCAGTAAAAAGTTACAGGGGGGCTTACCTTTCTCCGCTAACTTCACGTAGTGGGTTCAACACCAGCACCAAAATCCGCTATAGCACCAAATTTTAGTGCTGAATTAGTGCTATTTGATGGTACCGTTTTCAAAATTAGTGCTATGTTTCCCTTCGAGTTATGAGATTTTCCGCATTTCGTTCCAGCGGGTGCACCTTCGGCACCAAAATCCGTTATAGCACCAACAATTAGTGCTGAATTAGTGCTAATCAACGGAACTGTTTTAAAAATTAGTGCTATACCCAGTAAAAAGTTACAGGGGGGCTTACCTTTCTCCGCTAACTTCACGTAGCGGGTTCAACGCCAGCACCAAAATCCGCTATAGCACCAAATTTTAGTGCTGAATTAGTGCTATTCGATGGTACCATTTTCAAAATTAGTGCTATGTTTCCCTTCGAGTTATGCGATTTTCCGCATTTCGTCCCAGCGGGTGCACCTTTAGCACCAAAATCCACTATAGCACCAAAATTAAGTGATGAATTAGTGCTGATCAACGGAACTGTTTTCAAAATTAGTGCTATGTTTTCCTAAGAGTTATGCGATTTTCCGCATTTCGTCCCAGCGGGTGCACCTTCAGCACCAAAATCCGTTATAGCACCAAAATTTAGTGCTGAATTAGTGCTATTCGATGGTACCGTTTCCAAAATTAGTGCTATGTTTTCCTCCGAGTTATGCGATTTTCCGCATTTCGTCCTAGCGCGTTCAACACCAGCACCAAAATCCGTTAAAGAAATATCTGACCAGCAGAAATTTCCATAGAGTATAAATGTATTAGGACATCTTGTGGAATGTTTTGAAATTATCGGATCAAAATTGGACAAAATATTGAGAAAAATGGGTTAACAATTATTACCCAGCGGTCACCATATATATGAATGTTGTGTTTGTAATCAGTACGTAAAGAAATATCTGTCCAGCAGAAATGTCCATAGAATTTAACAGTACCTATTATTAGGTCTAACTTAAAGAAACTTGAGAAACAAATTTAAAGTGTATCGGACCGATACCGATTTTTTTAAAGAAATCAGTTCAAAACCACACATTCGTTAGTCAAACATAACCTGACAAATGAGTAATGTTTGAAAAGATTTCCAATATGGTATAAATAAGTTGAGCAAGCTATTTAAGTATGGTGCATTCTTACGTGTAATTTGTTTTTATTATATTGACGTACAGAATTCAAACTTTGTGTTGTAAAAAAATAAAAAATAAAAGTTTCTACGTTGATGTTGCGTTGAAAATGTTGTGTGGAAACGTATGTGTAACTTGAGGTCTTGAGCCATTGAATGCACAGACCAGCTGCTGCAGATAGTATTATCATAAATTGTGATAAAACTATGTCTATGTGGCGATCACTGATATTTTATTCGGTAACGTTGGTGTACATGTAGAAGGTTGGCGATAAAAATGGCTTATCATTTTTCGAACAACTATCGGGATCCGGCGATCACTCACCACTTTCACTATTATTTTTATATTATATTGTTAACGCAACAGCGCAGCGACCGACGACCGTCTCGTCATTTGTTCCACCTCCATTAAATACGACCAGGCCCTGCCTGTAAGTTGTCGTCATTCTCTCTCACGTCGTTCTTCTTGCGCCGCCGCGTACTCCACGTTATTCGTACCTACTTTGTATTATTCTCAATACCTTTAAAGGGTGTATTATTAAACTAGGATTAGCCTTTGGCGAATTTCGGAAGTAAATAAGTGTTAATTATTTTCTCCTAGCTACCTTCACGTATCGTTTGCAATATGCCCCAATAACAGTCAAATCTATAATGATAACAGTGGCGATATGCAAGGATAATACTGAACAAAAATATTCCTCCACGGTATAGTCCAAAACAATTACTTTCTCTCTCAGTTATGTTGTCTGGGTGAACCAATGGCAGGGAGAAATTGGAGCCACTGTCCATTTATTTACAAGTCTATGATTTTAACTCATCAAAATATTTTGTAATAATACAGAATGTCAATTGAGGATATAGCCATTAGCTGTAGAGGTGGATTCGCCACCCAGACAAAAGCCGGATTACCTATAAACTAAAAATTTATTAAAAATCATGAGATTAATGACAATAAAATGTTTATAATTTAAAATTTTCACAAAAATAAATTATAAAATGGCTATCTTCAATTGTTTCAAAACTAAAAAATTAATTTGTTTAATTTTTTTAATAAACGAATTAATTAAATGAAAAAATGAAAAATTTGTAAAAACAGATCCATGACATATTTATTATCTCAGAAGATATCGCATTGGTTGAATCCTCGGAGGACACTCTCTATGTTATTATCATATTTGTAATAAACCGTAATAAATACTTTACAAAAATTAAAAATTAAATTCCCAGGGTTTTGTCTAAAATAGGTACAAAATAAATACACAATTAATCATAATTATAAATGATAAGTGCAAATCTTAACAAAAATAACAAAATCTAATACATACCCCGGTGAAGTAGAGCATAGTACAACTAATAATACACGAATAAAAGTAAAGTTAGCAAAATATTTTGTATGGTATAATTAAATACAAAACAAATTTAATAAAAACAAATTATTGAAAATAAAAGTTATAAAACACAATATTTAATTCAAATTAAAATTAAAAAATAATTTAAGGAATAAAATAATAAACACATCAATACTCAGAAGAAACATAGCACTAATTTTGAAAACGGTACCATCGAACAGCACTAATTCAGCACTAAATTTTGGTGCTATAACGGATGTTGGTGCTGAAGGTGCACCCGCTGGAACGAAATGTGGAAAATCGCATAACTCTTAGGAAAACATAGCACTAATTTTGAAAACGGTACCATCGAATAGCACTAATTCAGCACTAAAATTTGGTGCTATAGCGGATTTTGGTGCTGGTGTTGAACCCACTACGTGAAGTTAGCGGAGAAAGGTAAGCCCCCCTGTAACTTTTTACTGGGTATAGCACTAATTTTTAAAACGCAACGGTTGTATAGCACTAATTGAGCACTAAATAGTGGTGGTATAGCGGAAATTAGTGCTCACATTTTTCCGCTAACTTCACGGACCTCCACAAACGGACCAATATGTCCGTTCATTGGGTCTGTAGCCCTGGCTAAAGAAAATGGGAAAATGTACACACATTCAATGGGCCAACTCTGGCTCGAGTAATGTACTACGGTAGTGACCGCTCCGTTTTTTTTTTAAGGCTCTGTCAAACAGAACTCGTTAAAACACGCGATAGAGCGGGAGATGGCTCATCGGGGTGATGGTTAGGCTAGGTTAGGTTAGGTTAGGTTAGGTTAGGTTAGGTTAGGTTAGGTTCCCCCCCAACGAGGCCCACCTTGTCGTGGTGGGGGGGCTCGAGGACCAGAAATGGTTCTCGCTAAGAGGTCTCAAAAAAATGATGGCACAAAACAAAAGGAAATGTACCCCTGCAGTAGGCCCCCACGGATTCGGGGGGGGGGCGGCCATCCGGAGCAAACGACTGGAAACTTGGAACCCGGAAAAGTTGATGATGAAGATACGAATAAACTCGATGTTGCAGTGCTGGAAAAAGAGATGAATGATGCAGACGATATAACTCTTAGCGGTTGGACTTGGGAAGTCTGGACAGGCATAGATGATGACTTGAATAAGATGGACGTGTTGGTCAGCAGACTTTATGCGTTCACTTCACAAACAAGGAATGTCCACAAAGAAGTAAAGGCGATGAGTTCCGAACTCATAGACCTGATGAAGAATGCAAAAAGGCGCAGTCAAGAACTAGGTATTATTGCGGATAAAACGTATGAGAGAGTGAAAGACCTAACTATACAGAATACGAGCTTGAATGCCACAATAGCCACATCGGAAGAAAAAGTCGTTGAAAAGACGATACAGGAGGAAAGAGGAAATGTCCCCGAGAGGAAGAAGAAGAAATCAAAGATGAAACCGGGGAACAAAAAGACCCATGTTGCCCCTTCCCAAGGCGTCACTATATCAAAGGGCAAAGGAGCAAGCACCTATGCCAATATGGTTAAAAAATTGAAGGATGAAATCGACCTGGAAACAATAGGAGTGGAGATTAAATCAATGAAGAGGACCAAGGAAGACGGAATTTTCATGTTTGTCGGCAAAGGGACCAAGGCAGCAGAAGATGTTAAAAAGCTGAAACGAGAAGTTGAGAATGTTCTCGGTGGTGATGTGGTAGTGAAGGAGTCCAGCAGGCCGCCTCTCATCGAGATCCGCGGCATTGGTCAAGAAGAAAAAGAAGAAGATGTCGTCTCAGGAATTTGCCGATACGGGGCAATTCCCGAAGAAGTTCACGTGACAAAAATGGTACCCTCGTTCGGAGCAACGCAGAGGGCACTCGTCTCAGTCTCAGCCGAGATAGCGGGCAAAATCATTGCCACTGGTCGAGTTTTAGTCGGACTGATCTCGTGTGGAGTTCGTATGAAAGGAAACCCAGTAATAAGATGCTACAGATGCCATGGCTACAATCACAAGGCATCCACATGCAGAGGCCCCGACAGGAGGAAATTGTGCATGACGTGCGGTGGGGAAGACCACCTTGCGAAGCTGTGTCGGAGTGCACCCAATTGTGTCCTATGCAAGGATATAAATCGACAGGCAGACCACTACCCAGGAAGCGGTAGATGTGAGGCTTACAGGAAGGCAAGACTTAAATAACTTTAGTTAAGTTTATTTGTTGTGGGCTGAAACGGCCGATCAGGGTGGTTAGAGGCCCCCAGGTATTGTAATTTTAAAATATTGTTATATTTGTTGTGAAATATTTATTGAAATAAATGATGTGGTCAGGGAGGCAGTAATGGGGAAACCTTTTTCCCTCCCTGGCTGCGATTCAATCGAAAAAAAAAAAAAAAAAAAAGGTTAGGTTAGGTTAGGTTAGGTTAGGTTAGGTTAGGTTAAGGACCAACGGCCGCCATCTGCCAAAAAGGATGCCGCTACCGCCACCGAGCCCGACGTTCCCAAACCGATCAACGCGCCTAGCAAAGGCAACAGACAGCGGCAGAGGAAAAAGCTTACCAAATCAAAGCTCGATGTCAGGACCCCTAATCGCAACGCCACACTTCAGGAAACGCACAACCCGACCATCGAACCGTCCGCGCCGCCCTCAGCCGACAAGGAAGAAGAAAAAGACGAGCCCTTCACGCTCGTAGCGAGACCCGCCAGGAAGTCAAACGCCCCCACAACTCGACCCTCCAGACCGGCCCGCCTTCGACCAGCCGCCGTGCTCGTCAAGGTCCCTGAAGGCAAGTCCTATGCAGACACCCTGCGCCAAGTTAGGGGCACCGAAATAGACTTCGAAGGACTCGGAACCCACGTGACTTCAATGAGGAGAACGCTCAAAGGCGACCTGCTCGTCGAGCTGACCAAGGGCGCAAAGGCCACTGCTGCCACCTCAGCCATCCGCGACAAGCTCGCCGAAAACATGGCAGGAGCCGTGGTCACCAGGCTCCGGCACACCGCCGAAATCGAAATAACCGACCTCGACGAGGTCACCACCAGAGAAGAGGTCCTCGCCGCGATTCTGAAGAGCGCGCCGGACGGCCAACCCCTCTCTGAAGATGAGGTCAAGATAACCGGCCTGTGGGCCACGCGGGATAGCCGCCAAATGGCCACCGCAACAGTGCCCATCGCCATCGGTCGGAGTCTGACATCCGTCCGCGTCGGCTGGACTCAGTGCCGGGTCCGCCCGCGCAGACCGGAGCCGGCGAAGTGCTACCGCTGCCACGGCTACGGACACGCCACGCGGCAGTGCACCGGCAACGACCTCTCTCACGCCTGCAGAAGATGCGGACAGAACGGACACACCGAGGCCACATGCACTGAGGGTGCGGACCTGTGCGTCGCCTGCGACCGCATCAAGGCCCCACGCGTGCCTCACAAGCCCGGCTCCGGGGCTTGCGCCGCCCGAAGGAAAGCCATCTCAGAGATGAACGCCACTAACCGAACATGATCACGTTTCTTCAGATAAATCTCCACCGGAGCGCCACTGCCCAGAGCCTGGCCCAACAGACCTCTGCCTCCATCGGCGCTCAGGTGCTACTCCTATCGGAGCAGAACTGGAGTCCAGCTCGGGATGACCGATGGACAGTCAGCACCGACGGAACCTGCGCAGTCGTCTTAACGCCTACCGCCGAATTCGTTGCAGACACCTCAGGCTCGGGCCGCGGATTTGCCTGGATCCAGACGCGCAACGTCAGAACTTATAGCTGCTATTCCTCCAGAAACGACTCCATCGAAAATTACACGGCCTTCCTCGGCGACCTCGAGCAGTCAATTCGGTCCGCAGACCCCGACTGCACTCTCGTCATTGGAGGCGACTTTAACGCCTGGTCCCACAGTTGGGGGTCAACACGGAACGACCAGAGAGGCGATCAACTATCAGATCTTGCTGCGAGTCTCGACCTCCTCGTTGGTAACAATGGCTACGTCCCCACGTACGTTAGGTCGAACGCGCAGTCCATCATAGATGTCACTTTTCTCCGCCCTCGATCTTCCCTCTCCCTTGCAGACTGGAGGGTCTTGGACGAGGTTGAATCGGCGAGTGACCATAGTTACATAAAATTCCGGTTACAAGAGGCTCAGGAACGGCACGATCCTGCCGAACGACTCAGAGGGTGGTCCTACAGACGCCTGGACACGGTAGCCCTGACCGCTCATCTGGCCGCCTTCCCAACCCCTCACACCGATGCAACTACAACAGCCGACGACGCGGCTGACCAGCTGGTCGCGTATCTCTCTGCAGCCTGCGACTCCTGTATGCCGCCCAGAGCTCCTCCTCCTGCAGGCAGGAAGCAGGTGCACTGGTGGAACGAAACCATTGCAGCGTTACGCGCCGAGCACAGTAGGTCACGCAGATGCTACCACAGGGCAGCCCGAAGACGCGAGCCCACTGAACAGCTGCAACTTCTCCGCGAAGTATACAAAACCAAGAGGAAGGAGCTCCAAACATCAATCAGAACCGCTCAGGCCAAGAGTTGGTCCGATCTCTGCGCTGCCGTCGATTCTGACCCTTGGGGACTTCCTTACAGAGTCGTTACAAAGCGGATAGGCCGCAATCGACCGGGAACCGAATCGCGAGGTAGAGAATTGACAATAGCCGATCACCTCTTCCCAAATCACCCACTCACCGACTGGCATCACACCCCGCTCCCTCCGGAGGATCCTGAGAATGACGAACAAGTTACTGGGCCTTTCACTATGCCTGAACTGCAACTATCCTGCAAGAGACTTCCTCCCGGTAAGGCAACCGGACCAGACGGCATCCCAAACGAAGTCCTCGCCAAAATAGCAGCTCTCAAGCCTCGCGTTCTTCTCGACGCCTTCAACACCTGCCTGGAGAAAACCACCTTTCCTACCAAATGGAAGCAGGCAAGGTTAGTACTCCTACACAAAGGACCTGGAAAACCAACGACAGAACCAACCAGCTACAGGCCACTCTGCATGTTAGACTCGGCTGGCAAGCTGCTGGAGAGGCTGCTGCTGTCAAGGCTCGACCAGCACCTCGACCGCACGGGCCGCCGATCCCCAAATCAGTGCGGCTTTCGGTCCGGCAGGTCAACGGAAGACGCCATAGAGTGGCTACTCGAGACGGCCCACGGTGCAGCCTTGGGAGCCGTCCAGCACCGGGATATCTGCGTTGCCGTCTCGCTGGATGTAAGGAACGCCTTTAACTCGGCTCCGTGGCCTATGATTGACGCCGCGCTCCGGGGAAAACTGGTTCCCCCTCGACTAATCTCGATGATCAGATCATACCTCAAGGACCGCTCTATCCTAGTCGGCGAACTTCTGCTCCGGAGAGACATGACGTGTGGCGTCCCCCAGGGCTCAGTCTTAGGGCCGGCTCTCTGGAACGTGTTCTACGAGGCACTTCTAGACCTGGAAATGCCCCAAGGCGTCCAACTCGTCGCCTTCGCTGACGACGTCTGCGTCCTGGGGATCGCGAGGACCGGCCAGGCAGCAACAACCCTGATGAACCCAGTCCTAGAAACGGTGTCAATCTGGATGAGGCAAAACGGGCTAACACTCGCTCCTCAGAAATCCGAAGCAGTGGTTCTTACTTGCAAGCACAAATACACAGATCCAGAACTGTTCGTCAACGGACACGCGATACCTGTGAAGCGGTCCATGCGTTACCTCGGCGTGCAACTGGATTCGCGGCTATCGTTCACGGAACATATCCAGCAAGCCTCCCAGAGAGCCACTGAGTCAGCGCTGGCAATAGGCAGGCTGATGCCAAACCTGGGCGGACCTTCGCAGAGCAAAAGGTCACTGATCGCCACAGTTGTCAACAGCAAGATGCTGTACGCGTCCCCGATGTGGGCCTCTCGGGGCACCAAGACGGCGAAAAACAGGGCCGAAATGGCGAGGGCCCAAAGGAAAATAGCTCTTCGGATCACCAGATGCTACCGGACCGTCTCTGCGGACGCCTCCTCGCTGCTGTCGTCGATGATCCCAGCCGACCTGCTGGCAAACGAGAGGGCAAGAATTCGTCTTCGGCTCAACGACCAAGATGACGCCACCGCCACTCCTACGATTAGGAAGCAGGAGAGGGAAATCTCCTCACGCGCGTGGCAGTCCAGATGGGACCGCTCCCCAAACGGCAGGTGGACGCACAGGCTACTCCCCGACGTAGGTCGCTGGCTGTCGAGGCCACCCCTTGGTCTATCGTACCACCTGTCTCAGGCCCTGTCCGGACACGGATGTTTCAGGAAATATCTGCACGACAGGGACCGGGCCGCAGACAGCTACTGCACGTACTGTATGTACCCAGAGGACACGGCAGAGCACACGCTCTTCGCGTGCCCTAGGTGGGAGGACGAACGCGCTGTCTTGACCAGGATCCTCCGACGCCCACCAGAGCCCGGGGACGTCGAGGACATCCTATGCGGTCCTCCAACCGACTTACTACCAGACGATGCAGTTTGCAGATCCAGACTCCTGGCGCAAGCGCAAACGAACCGACTGCAGCTCGTAGAAATGTTCGACTCAATCCTCGGAACGAAGGAAGAGGATGAGCGAGAGGAGCAGAACTATGGCTAGTCGCCAGATGGGACAAACGATGAAGAACGGTCAGCTTCACCCCGCAATTCGCTTGCGAAACGTCGGAGGTGTCACCGACCACGTTCTTCATCCCCCCCACCTGTGACACCACGGGAGGGACGACGATCACGGCATCGTAGGACGTACGAGACTCCAGAGCGGCGGACTCCGGTCGGCTCGCCAAGACGGGCACGCACGGGAAATCAAGGGCGGCGGACTCCGGTCGGCCCGCCAAAAGGTGAACGTTTCAACAATTGCTGAAAAAAATGTAAAATGTTTAATATGTTATGTTATATGTCATGTATAGAGGGGGGGTAAGTCGGGGAACTGTCCTGTCTACCCCCCACGTATGTATAGATATTATTTGTGTTTATATCCAAATAAACGATGGCGGCGTCGCGGAAGAATGCGAAAGCAGTTCCCGCGGCGTCGTCGGTTGAAAACTGAAAAAAAAAAAAAAAAAAAAAAAAAAAAAGGTTAGGTTAGGTTAGGCGCACGCTCGTAGTGACCTGTGCCAAGACGGTCAACGAGCTGGAGGAGTTGACCAACAGTGCGCTATCACTGGTGGAAGAGCGCATCGCTAACCTTGGCCTCCAGATCGCTGCCGAGAAAACGGAAGCGGTCATGTTTACTTACAAATACAAGTACACAGAACCCGAGATCAGACTGTGCGGAAGTCGCGTCCCGCTGAAAACTGAGATGTCATACCTCGGGATTGTAGTGGACAGGACACTATTGTTCAAGGGCCAGATCAAGGCAAGCGACTCGCCAGGATAATGCCGAATGTTGGAGGGCCGCGCGAAGACAGGCGGCGTCTTCTATCCGCAGTAGTGCACTCCGTGCTACTATGCGGCGCCCCCGCTTGGGAGCACACAATGGACATCGTACCAGGTAACGTACGTCTCCTCAACAGGGCACAGCGCAGAGTGTTGCTCCGGAGCATCTGCGCCTACCGCACAGTCTCCGAGTTGGCGGTCAACACAATCGCAGCGACCCCTCCGGCGGACCTTCTCGCCAAGGAAAGGGAGAAAACGTTCGTGATTAGGCAAGCGGCTATAACCGCCGCGACCACCGGGGTGGAACCCAAAAACGTCACCCTCGACAAGTGGCAGGAGAGATGGTCTTCCGGAGAGACTGGCGGCTGGACCAGACGACTGATCCCAGACGTCCGCAGCTGGTGCAACAGGAGACACGGTCGGACCAACTTCCACCTCACCCAATTCCTATCAGGGCACGGGTGCTTTGGTCAATACCTCCACCGGATCCGAAAGGTCGCCGACCCCATGTGCGTCGACTGCCAAGCGCCCGTGGATGACGCGGAGCACGCGTTCTTCATGTGCGACCGCTGGTGGCGGCAGAGAAGTGATCTCGAGAGGAACATTCGGAGGAAGTTCACCCCAGAGTCAGCGGTAAGAAGCATGCTGGAATCATCCACCAACTGGTCAGCCGTCGACTCATATGTCAACCTCGTTTTGGCAGCCAGAGAAGAAGAGGAAAGAGAGCGCCAACGAAGATAAACAACGGTTAGTTAAGTCGCTTATCGATGTGGGCTGAAGGCCGTTGTTTTTGATGGTGTAGGGCCATCACTTTGTACATTATAATCACATTGTAATAATTTTGTATTTGTGTTAAATAAACGATGCAGGGGAGCTGGCGAATTGCCTCACCAGGTATTTCCGGCCCCCTGCGATACCGTAATAAAAAAAAAAAAAAAAAAAAAAAAAAAAAAAAAAAAAAGGTTAGGTTAGGCGACGTCCCCCCCCGACGGGACCCACCTTGACGTGGTGGGGGGGCTTACCGACTTCGGTCGGTGCCAAGAGGTACCCAACTCCCCGGCTCCGACTTTAACTAGTCGGAGTCGGAGCCTCCAGAGCCGCCTCTGACCTTAACTGGTTGGGGGTGGTAGGTATGGCAACCACCTGCTTACGCTAGCAAACGGTCCCAGAAGGAAGCTGCAAATCCCCCTGGCGGTAGGGCTAAAACGCTGGTTAGAATTTTCCACAAAAATCAAACATGGATAAAAACGCCAAGACTGTACCCCTGACCAAGGGCCCCACGGATTCTGGGGGGGGCCCCGTCCATAACTGGCAAAAAGACTGGAAAACTGGAACCCGGAATGAAGACTGATTATGAAGATACGTGTTTTGAAAAACCCGAAGAGGATATAACAAATGAAGATCTCTCCTGCTGGCTATTTGAGTACTGGGGTAACCTGGACTCAAGCGTCGGAAAACTCGCAACTGTGGTGGAAAAGATGTACACCTTTTCCCTGGCAACGAAAAACTTACACAAGGAGATGAAAGGCTGGTGCATTGAGTTGCACAAACAAATGGGAATAGTTCAAAAAAGAAGCGAAGCACTGAAGTCCTTTGTCGACAAATCATCGGACAGAATTGAAGATTTGTCTTCTAGCCTCCTAGAAGTCAGCACTACGCATAGCCTAAGGGCAGTGTCAACAGTTGACATAGGAGTCGGCACGGAAACTGAGGCTATTCTGAAACCAAGAAGTAGCGATGAACAGGATACTGGACAACAGACCAGCAGCAAAACCGGCACGAACCAAGGGCATGGCAGACAACGCCGCCACTTGAAGACAACAAATGAGAAGAAGAAGAAGACAAAAATTAAAGACCACCGACGATCCAAAAAATATAAGATCAGAAACCAAGAGTGGAAACCAGAAAGAAGAAAAAAGAACGTCCAAAGGAAAAAAGAAGACTGAAACCATACTCATCAAATCCTCCGGAGTTTCTACCTACGCTGACATCACGAGGAAATTAAGGGAAACATTGACGTCAACACACTCAAAGTTGACATTAAAACGATGAAAAAAACGGAAAGAGGGGACCTCTATTGCAAATAGATAGAGGCCCGAAGCAAGCGGAAGCAGCAGAGAGACTAAAAACCGCGATAGTCGAGGTCCTGGGCGAAGAAGCAGTAGTCGAATACAAGCCGAAATCCGCCACGGTCGAGATAAAAGACCTAGAGCCGGAAACCTCAGAAGATGAAGTAAAAAACGCGGTCGTCAAAGCGACAGACGTTGCCCCAAACTCCATCAAGCTACTTCCTTCATTCGGGGGTACCAAGATGGCTGTGGTAAGGCTGAGAGACAGAGAAGCAATTGAACTTGGAAGAATTGGAAGACTAACAGTAGGCCTGGTGCGGTGCCGAGTGAAACTTAGGCAACAAATAGTAAGGTGCTTTAGATGTCACGATTTTGGACACATCAGGGCGAAGTGTTCAGGAGCGGACCGGTCAAACCTCTGCATGACATGTGGGGACGGCGACCATGAGGCGAAGAGCTGCAGCAGCCCACCCAGATGCGTCCTCTGCAAGGACAACGGTCACGATGGTTCACACTATCCTGGCAGCGGGAGATGGAAAGGAGCACAAGAGGCGAAGAAGAAAACTTAGTTAAGTCTTGTAAAATTGCAAGCCAAACGGCTAAAAATTTTCAGGGTGGTTAGAGGCCCCCAAATTCGCATTGTAAAAATAATTAATGTAATATTATAAATATGTAACTCCAAATGAAATTTTGTGTAACAAATAAATGATGGGGCATGGGGGTGAAATGACTAACGTCGGTTCCACCCCATGTCCCGATTCCATGTAAAAAAAAAAAAGGTTAGGCGACGTGCCTAAAAGGACCGCAGAGGAAACAGAGGAAACAGACGTTTGCTGAAGCTGCTCAGAAAAAGGATATACTGCCGCAGCAGGGCCAACCACAGGACGAGCCATCATGCAGCAGCCATGCCCCAAACGGAAACCCTCCAGCCAGCGAGTGGAAAACGGTGAGAAATTCCCGGAAAAACAACAGAAGGCCCTCGGAGGAAAAAAAGGAAACAAAAAACAAAAAGCGGCAAAAACCTCCAGCACCAGATGCCATAGCAGTCAAGCCGAGCGAAGGCGAATCGGCAGCCGAAATACTTAAGTCAATAAAACAGAACGTAGAGATAGACAAAATAGGCGCGCTGGTGTCTACCATAACTGAAAGCAGAACTGGGGAGATCATAATCAGACTAACGTCTAAAGACACAAAGAGGAGTGCACACGAAGAGGAGCTGAGGAACAAACTTGGCACACGGGCAGCAGTGCGCGGGCTCATAAAACTCGAGGATGTAGAGATACAAGACCTGGACCTCGTCACAACAGCCACGGAAGTCGAAGCATGCATCTGCAATGCGGTGGGCGCACACGCAGAAGACCAGTACGTAAAAGTCAAGAGTATCAGACAATCCTTCATGGGGACCCAAAAAGCCACAGTGAAAATGAAGAGCACAGACGCCCGCAAACTAACAGAAGTAAGGCGAATCAAAATAGGATGGGTCTACGCCAGAGTGAAGATTAAAATAAGGGCCACCAAGTGCTTCAGATGCCTCGGATATGGACACCGCAAACAATTCTGCACTGGAACAGACCGCTCTGAAGAATGCTCCCTCTGCACGGGCAAAGGGAACACGGCATCCACATGCACATCCCCACCCAATTGCGGGGCATGCAAGGACATAAACGAGCAAACGGAACACTACCCAGTGGGAAGTGTACGGCATACCAGAGAGCGATGGATCCGAGAAAGCCGAATCCACGCGCAAACGAGCGGAGAGGGTCACACGCTGACAGTGTCACCCAAACGCAAATCAAAAATGTTTAAATATCTGCAGATAAACAAGAACTGCTGCAAAGCAGCTCAGGCTCTGCTACACCAAGTAGCAGCAGAAGAGGCAGTAGACTTCATACTGACCAGTGAATTCCACAGAGAAGAGGGGCCAAGCTGGTACGCAGACGCATCGGGCAAGGCAGCCATAGTGAACAGAAACAAAATGAGATTAGACAAGGAAGGACTTGGAGAGGCAGGATTCAGGTGGGTTACAGTACAGGGAACAAGACTGTACTCATGTTACTGGTCACCCAACTCCACCATCCAAGACTACAAAGACTTTGTAACCAGACTAGAGAGGTCAATAAGAAGCGAGACAACAGAGGTGATCCTCACAGGTGACTTTAATGCAAAGCACACGGAGTGGGGCTGCCCAAAGAATGACAAAAGAGGAGACGTACTGATGGACATGATAAACTCCTTCGGCCTGGTGATCTGCAACAAAGGGAAACAAAGCACGTTCAACAAAGGAACAATTATTGACCTGACAATAGCGACCCCCCGCACAGCCTAGAACATGTCGAAGTGGATGGTCCTGGACAGGGAGACACTGATCGACCACTACTACATCTTGTTCGAGACCACCCTCGCACCGCCTAGCGGGGAACAGCAAAGAGTCCACAAGATCGACGTAAACAAGCTAGAAGCACTACTAAAATCAGATCACCTCGACCGCACCGTACAAAGTTTCCCAGACGCAGACCAGTGCGCGCTGGCACTCACGGAAGCAATAAACGAATGCCGCCCGACAGGTCAAAGCGGAAGGAAGGCTAGGAAATCGGTACACTGGTGGAGTCCCGAAATAAACTCGCTCCGGAACGCTGCAAACCATCTACGAAGAGTCTTCCAGCGAAAGAGGAAAAAACATGGCCCAGCACGCAGCACAGAGGAGGAAAAGAATGCCAAAGCAGCCAGACGAGAACTTGCGAACGCAATTAAGAGGGCAAAGGAGTCGGCATGGAGAGATCTGTGCGACCTAGTACAGAAGGACACGTGGGGACTCCCGTACAAGCTGGTCATGGACAAACTCACCAGACCACCCCCCATCCCAGAGCTCGACACCCCTGGCAGGTTGCGACACATCGTAGAAGGGCTGTTCCCGCAACACCCGAAAAGGGAGAAGATCAAGTGGCCAATGAATTTGGACTGTTATCCGAACTGGGAGGTCGACGAAACCGAACTGAAGAACGCAGCGAGAAGCCTCAAATCAAAAATTGCCCCGGGACCAGACGGGATCACAAACAAAATTGTCAAGAGCATAGTGACGCTGAGCCCACCTACACTCATTAAGGTCTACAACACCTGCCTGGAGAACGGAACATTCCCGAAGACGTGGAAGAACGCCAGACTGGTCCTTATCCGAAAAGGCGATAAGCCACTCGACACACCGTCCTCATACAGGCCACTATGCCTCCTCGACTGTCTCGGAAAGCTATTTGAAAAAATAGTAGACAATCGTCTGAGAAATTTCCTGGACACCAACGACGGGCTTCACGAAAGACAATTTGGCTTTCGAAAAGGACGCTCCACCATCGACGCTCTAGAAACACTAAAAAACTAAATTACGCCAAACCAAAAAATTGGCATTCTAACACTTGACATAAAAAACGCTTTCAACTCCGCCCCCTGGGAGGCAATAACAGAAGCCCTCCACGAGAAGGAAGTCCCTGGATACATCCAGCGGATAGTAAGTAGTTACCTAGAAAACCGCACACTCAGCTTCGGAGAAGGCGATAACGAGAAAAAAATCAACGTCACATGCGGAGTACCACAAGGGTCAGTCATCGGTCCTACCCTGTGGAACGTTCTATACGACGGACTACTGCGAACTCGACTGCCAGCGGGAGTAGAATACCTGGCATTCGCGGACGACGTCGCACTAGTAGCAAGAGCTGGAGACTCAATAAAACTGGAGCAGCTACTCTCCTCTTCTGCAAAAATTGTCCACGACTGGCTGACACGAGTGGGGCTATCCCTGGCCGAGCACAAGTGCGAAGCCATGATAATTACAAAAACAAGGACACACAACACTATGAACATCTCAGTGAACGGACATCAAATGGTCGCCAGCGACTGCATAAAGTACCTCGGCATCCACATAGACAGAAAATGGAATTTCACAAAACATGCGAAAATCGTCGCAACCAAGGCTGGCAACACAGTGCAAAGGCTGGCACGGATAATGCCCAACATTAGCGCAGCGAAGCCAACCAAAAGGAAGCTGCTGAGCAACGTCGCCCACTCCATCCTGCTATACGGATCGCCAGTATGGGCCGAAGAGATGAGCGTGGCGGGCTGGACGGAGCTCCTCAAGGTGCAGAGGCGAATCTGCCTGAGAGTGGCTTCCGCATACTGCATGACCTCGAGGGAAGCAATAGCGGTTATCACTGGGATCGCCCCACTAAATCTGCTCGCCAAAGAGAGAAAATACCTACACGAAAAGAAGAGGAACCCGGAACTGGTAATACCACCCACAAATATCATGGACAATTGGCAGACAGAATGGGAAAATAGCGAAAGCGGCAGATGGACGTACCGCCTCATCCCAAACATCGGTACCTGGACAGGCCGCCGCCACGGAGAAACGAATTTCCACCTGACCCAAGCCCTGAGTGGTCACGGATGCTTTGTTGCGTATCTGAAGATGTTCGGAAAGCTGGAATCGTCGGAGTGCTGGTACTGCGGAGACGTGGTAGACGACGCTGAACACACAATATTCCACTGTGACGCTTGGCACACGAGGAGGAGGCAAGCGGAGATGACCATGGGGACGGACCTAAACCCCACAAGCCTGATCCCCGCAATGCTCGCCTCAAAGAAAAATTGGGACACAATTGCGGCCATGATCGAAGAAATCATGCGAAAAAAGGAAGCTGAGGAGAGGAGAAGACAGGCAGCTCAATAAGGAGAGTACGTGATTACCAGGGCGGCTGAATAAGATCGGCCCTTGAAGTCTCAGAACGAGAAAACCAGGGCGACGGAATAAGATCGGCCCTTGAAAGTCTCAGAACGAGAAAACCAGGGCGGCGGAATAAGATCGGCCCTTGAAGACACAGAACTGTAAACTTCTCTCACTAACAATGTATTATGTAAATGTAAAGAGCAATGTAAGAGGGGTAGGTGGGGAACTGTCCCACTTAACCACTTATTTTGGCCCTCGGGCCGGTGTGTATTTGATTTCAAATAAACGATGGGTCGTGGGGGTGAAATGACCTTAAGGTTGGTACCACCCCACGACCCGATACCATGTAAAAAAAAAAAAAAGGTTAGGTGACGTGAAAATAACGCTTTCTGTTTGACAGAGCCTTTACTTAGCTTCGCGCCACTACCGTCGACCGGGCATAGTCACCTAGGGTGAAAATTGAGATTTTTGATTCTGAGTGGAGCGATGAATGTATTAATTTTACGATGGTGTGTGTTTTTTTTTTTAATTTTGTTATTTGTGTCTGTGCACACGATAAGTAGTCGAAATAATCTTTTGATTTTAAATTTCAGTTTCTTGTTCGATGGGAAAGTGAATCCATTTGGAGCAGGCTTAAAATTACCAGAAGTTTTCAAAAGCGCTGTGAAACACGAGAAACAACTTAAGGAAAAACGGGAATTTTTAAGAAAAATTGGTATTTTAGATAAACTCTATTTGGGTATTTCGTGTAACTCTAAAACAAATAACTAATGAATACATGAAATGTTCACTGATGTTTTATTAGCGATTTCTTACACCATACAATATTAAAAATATTTTCACTTGTTTTGAGCTGTTTATGGACATTATCAGTTTCCAATTTGTTTATTTTTTTTTATATAAATATCATTAAAATAATATTCGTTGAGACTGCAAAAAGCTTGAAAATTTAATTCAAGGTTCCTAATTTTGTGTTATTTTTACTTTTCAAACCTGAGATATGAAAATGTAACACAAGATAACTCATAATTTTTTCTACCTTTATCGAAAAAAAAAAATATCTAATAGAAAGTCGAATTACATTTTTATGAAAGTTTGAAGTTAAAATTTTTGTTGTAAATCGATTTCTCAGGTAGAGATTTTCTAGTTTTGTTGTAATTCAAAAACCTTGAAATTTAAACCATATTGTGTTTATTTTTTCAATTCCTTTACTTGATAAGATTGTTTCAAAATATTTTGTTTCGTTTCGAGTTGTTTACTGACAATTACAATTTTCAGTTGTTTTAGTTTTTTTCCTATAAATGTTGATACGATTTTATTCGTTGGGTCAAAATGCTTGAAAATCTCCTCAAAAAGACTCCTCACACATTGCTACAATTTTAGTTTCAAAATATTAAAAATACTTAAGTATACAAGATTTTTTTTTATAAGATTTAATGTTCAAATGTTGACATAATATTTTAAATTGTAAATTAACAAATTATTATGTTGTTAAAAATGCATAAATTGTTCAACTTTTATAGCTAAGGATTGAACATTTAAAACAAAGTTGCAAGAAAGTAGTTAATTCTATAATTCTGTATAATATATTATACACAAACACAGTTTTGCTTATAGTTATTTTAAGTCAATAATTAGACGAAATTATATGCCAATTCACCAAGAATAACGATTTTAATCATTATATTATGTAATTTTATACAACCTACTGTACAGCATATTGACATCCACTTACCCGCTTTTTTGTATACTTGCAATATTATAAGGATTATAAAACTTCAAGCCCAATTACTAAAAACGCATTAATTTTATGTATTTTCACGATTTCCGATCGAGTGTATAACGGCTTCAGTAGTGTGGAGTTTTTTTGTGACAAATCCCATATGGCACATACTATATATGCGTTTTACTGGTGTATCTCAGTTTTAGTGTACCTCAGTTAGTATGTATACCTATAATTGTGAAATATTTTGACCTAGATAGGCAACCACCAGTGTTTAATTGGTTTTAGCACTTGGTATATTTTTAGCATGGTTTAATACAATTTTAAGCTACTTACTCTCTAAATATTTCTAACATCTCTAACAACAATCTCTGAACTTTTCGTCAAATTCAATTTGAGTAGGTTAGTTTTAAGGTATAGTTTCTTCTTTCGAGGTCACAAGCACGAACATTTGGTTCCTGATTTACCCGAGTAATCGATGGCAAACATTTATGAATCAAAAAAAAAGTTTCAATTTCCACCGTTCTCAAGATTCCAGTTTGACCATTTCAGTTAGACCAATTCATTAACAGCATGTTGAAAATAATAATCATATTATACAATACTTCACACAACTATATAATATTTATGTTACTTTTAAAAAATAAAAGTTTTTATTTAAATGCAGGTACACAACGTGCGTACCAAATAGTTGAAATTGCAAATCAAAACCAACAGTATTTAATTCAACAAAAATTGGAAAACCAATCGCAATTTTTTATTGATAAATTTCTACATATGAAAAACAAACAAACATCAATATCTTTAGATTAAATGACAGTGCTTCTATTACGTATTTGCTGGCTTCTCGGTTGGGTGAATTCAGCGGTGCCAGGTCAGATTGAAAATACAAGCATCGGTTTTTAACATTCACCACACGGGTACGGTTTCTCTCCCGTGTGCGTTCGTTTGTGAACTTTCCAAGTGCTGCTGTGAGCGAACGATTTGTCACATACGTCACACGGGTACGGCTTCTCTCCCGAGTGCGTCCGCTTGTGAACCGTAAGTTGGCCATTCTGACTGAACGATTTATCGCATACGTCGCACGGGTATGGCTTCTCTCCCGTGTGCGTCCGCCTGTGAACCGTCAGGTCATTGCTTTTACCGAACCACCTGTCACAGACGTCACACGGGTATGGCTTCTCTCCTGTGTGCGTCCGCTTGTGAGCCGTCAGGTTGCTAATCCGACCGAAAGATTTGTCGCATACGTCGCACGGGTATGGCTTCTCTCCCGTGTGCGTCCGCCTGTGAACCGTCAGGTCACTGCTTTTACCGAACCACCTGTCACATACGTCACACGGGTATGGCTTCTCCCCTGTGTGCGTCCGCTTGTGAGCCGTAAGTTTGCCATTCTCACTGAACGATTTGTCGCATACGTCGCACGGGTATGGCTTCTCTCCCGTGTGCGTCCGCCTGTGAACCGTCAGGTCATTGCTGTTACCGAACCACCTGTCACATACGTCACACGGGTATGGCTTCTCTCCCGTGTGCGTCCGCTTGTGAACCGTCAGGTTACAAATCTGACTGAACAATTTGTCGCATACATCGCACGGGTATGGCTTCTCTCCCGTGTGCGTCCGCTTGTGAACCGTAAGTTGGCCATTTTGACTGAACGATTTATCACATACATCACACGGGTATGGCTTCTCTCCTGTGTGCGTCCGCTTGTGAGCCGTCAGGTGGCTAATCTGACTGAACGATTTATCGCATACGTCACACAGGTGTGGCTTCTCTCCCATGTGTATCTGCTTTTGAACCATCAAATCGCTGTTACTAATGAACGACCTGTCTCAAATTTCGCTCAAATATGGCTTTTCTTCCATGTGCGTCTGTTTGTGAATAGTCAGACTATTTCTGTGAGAGAACAGTTTTTCGCATACATCTCACCCGTATTGTTTATTGCACAAAAGCTCCATTTTCGATTGTTCGTTAATTGATATTGATTCCAACACGAATGTCACAGTCCTTACTTTTTTTTCTGTATCTGCTACCTAATTAATATTATATACGGATTAATAGGTTATCAACGTTTGACATTATTGCGATATTATTTTATAACAAAATTATGTTTGTTATTACTACTTAGCTATTATAATAAACTGTGTACAGTCGAATAGAATTTATTATCATAGTCATGGTTTCAAGCCAGCATTTTTTTGAATTATATTATACTTATTGAAAGTAATAAATGTTGAAACATATTATGTAATAATGGTATGCTGTGAGTCACAACCTGTGAGTGATATACCAGGCTAACTATCTTTTCAAAACAATTTTCATCATTAGTAAAGAGTTTATACTGAAAGTAAAAAATATAAAAATATTTAAATACAGTTTTTTAAACGAAGAATATCAGTTTTAGGTTTTTCTTGTTAATTAATATCATTATTCGTGGGTACTTGTAACTTTCAAATTATATTTTTTTTATTTTAATAAAATATAATATTATAAATATTATAAATTATAATATTTAATCACTCTTGAAATATTTTATGAAAAGCAAGAATTCATTGTTAACTTTAAAGCAGATCCTTTTGCAATAGTGATTCTAACTCTTATGATGAAAAGAGCCCATATTCTTAGGACATATAGTGGCATAATATTTGTAGATACAACTTCTGCATGAGATCTACAAAATCATGCCACTACATTTATGCTTGCTCCTTTTGCTGCAGGAGCTGTTCCATTAGCCATTATATACTCAGTCGTCTCAGTGGCACCCAAATTTTTATGATCAGTAGGTGTTTAAACTTAACATTTTTAATTAGTTATTATAACGTCTTATGAGGAATATTGTATTTTATTTTCAAGCTTTTTGGCAAAGCGAAAAATGTCAAAACAACCTAACCTGTAAATGGCTCAAAAATATTTAAAATAATACCTTAAGTAGATTATAGAGAATGCTAATATAAAAACTCGGTGAAATATTAAATTATATTATATCGTGAGTCTAGAATTAAAAGGTTCTAAATCGTTTTTATGAAATTTTCCAAACGAAGAATTTTAAGGTTTGAGTTCAAATATTTTATTCCTTGAACAACATTTTTTTTTAAATTAAAGTTCTAAGGCATGCAGCAACTATTGTATAGTTTTATTCACAACATTATAATAATAATTTGCTGTATTGGTTGGTTTACAAATTAATAAAATACAATTTATAAAATGTTTAGTATGAAAAGGTTCTACAATATTAGAACCTTTTGATCCTAAAATTTAAAGAAAAAAAAACTTTTTAGAACTTTTTCATTCTTATTTATTATTTTTATTATTGTTAACTTAATCCTTTTCAGTACAATGCTTTCTTATTGCTACCAATCATCTAATACAAAACAATTTAATAACTATGAAACATCAAAATCTGTATCTCGATCGTAAAATTTTGTTGAATATGGATATTACAGTTAAAACCCGAAATCCGTTGAAACTAGTTTTAACTAGTCAAAACTAGTTTTCACAAATCCCTTTAGTAATTTCTGGTTTTAACTAGTTAAAACTAGAATTTACTAAGACCATCACCATCAAAACTAGTTGTATATAAAATATATTGTGGAAAACTAGAATTATCTAGTTAAAATCCTTAATTTTTATATTGATAGGTTAAACTAGTTTTAACTAGGGAAAATTAGAAATATAAGTACACATTAGAATAATTATTAAAGGAATTTATTATATTATTTATTTTGACTGGACAAACTATTGTGGCATTTAGAATTGCATAGTATTTTATTTTTTCTACATAAACAGCGATTTGTTCCGCAGTACGTTTTACATGTGCATTGTGCATCTTACTAAGACCCCGTCGATGCTTTTGTTGCGACTGCACGGAGGGAAATATGATTGTTTGGAACTTGATTCTCTGTGATGAATTTTTCTTCGCATGTAATAAATTCATATCTGAAACAATTTTTACTGATTAGTAACTATTTACTAGTTTTATTTTATTTGTGTATGACAATGTGATAATGGACGCACCTACAATAAAGTTTTTCTAGAATTCCATCCTTACTTCCGATTCTGTATAGATCGTGCTCTGTTTTTTCTAACATCACTCCGATGAGATTAGGATGATCTGTTTTGCCTTTGTCAACATCTGGAATGCGGATTACTACGTTGACACCAACATCAACGGCGGGAAATTTTTTTTCTGATAGAGTCATCATACGGGCTGCCTGTTTTTCCAAATTTTCATGAGCTTCTTTTCTAATTGCATCTATAAAAGAGGTATCTGAAACATATCAAAGAAATAAACCGTGTTTATGTATTTATTAGATTTGTTGGTTACATTATGAGCTATTTATACTTAACTATGAAAGTTGATTTTTTTTACAATTTTTCCAACTAAAAAATAATTTAAAAGTTATCGAAAAATGTTTCGGCTTTTTAAATTATAAAATATGTGAATAAAAAATGTATTTTAACCTCAATATAATGTCAATAAAAATTGTATTAGCAATTTTTGAGCAAATAAATTGATTTGGGAATATTAAAATAAATTTGAATATTTTACTTAATATAATTTTTAAAAAAATAATAAAAATGTTTATCTGCAGCTTCCTGCTCAATCTTATTTTCACTTCCAGTTTCAGTACATATAAGATTTTCCTGTTCATCCTCGACGTTTATAGTAGCAATAAAATCATTGGAGAGGTTATAGGTTACGAGGCCCACTCTTGGATCAACCCAAACATTTCTTTATAGGGCGTCATATTTATCCCGGCGTGGTGTGTTCTATTTTTCATAAATTGTATGAACTTTAATCCGATAGACCAATTAGTGGATTTATTGTCTGTCATCCAAGAAGCGAGCATTCGTTCCACGTCTATGGTTGGCACGCTCTACGGAGCCTTGGCTCCATAATTTATAAAATGTTTAGTATGAAAAGGTTCTACAATATTAGAACCTTTTCATCCTAAAATAAAAAAAAAACATATTTTTAGAACTTTTTCATTCTTATTTATTATTTTTATTATTGTTAACTGAATCCTTTTCAGTACAATGCTTTTTTATTGCTACCAATCATCTAATACAAAACAATTTAATAACTATGAAACATCGAAATCTGTATCCGATCATAAAATTCTGTTGAATATGGATAAATGTAATAATTATTAGGTAATATTGGTAGTGATTAATTTAATTAGAACCTTTTCATACTAACGTATTGTTAATAATTTGGTTCCATTAACCGAGCGTTTTCATTTTGTTAAAATTGTGTTTATAATTTAATTTTTAGAGATTTAGAACCTTTACTTTTAAAAAAATCGTCAATAATGATCTTACTATAATCAATAAATGTTAGCTTAAAATATTATGCTCATTCTAAAACCATTTTAGTCAAAAAATGACTTTGAAAAAAATGTGATTTAGAACCTTTTAATTCCAGACACACGATATTGCCATTCGTTTTTAAATGACAACAAAATCATTTACCGAGAAATGGTTAAGTTACTCGTGAATGTCCGAATTCGTCAAAATCAGTAAACCTCGGACGCTCAAAATTAAATATAAAAATAATGTTACAATAACGCGATTTTGTCAATTATCCGTGTTCCTATAGTAAAACGGACGCTCTAAATTAAAAAAAAAAAATGAAGCTTACAATGTAATTGCAAATCAGAGAAAACCGATTAAATCGATATTGTGGAACAATATTAATATCATGATGAAATTATGAAAGCAACATAAAATGATTTAAAATTTAAATCGTTAAAAACTAATATCGATAGTCAAAATTGAAATTAAAATCCAACAACAATACTTACATCTTATACTATTATATGTGAGCCAAAGCAGTGTTATTGAATAAAATGCAAATTTAAAACAACAATGTAGTCGACGCGAGTATTGTGTTTCGCTTAAAATAAAAAAAATTCTAAATGTATTTTTCGTGGAATTATTGTTATCATAAAATAATTCGGTTAATATTATTTGAATAGGTAGCCAAAGTGAATATTTGTATATCTTTAGTTGTCGAACAATTAATAATTTTCATTTTCGCATTTACTTCAACACCATAATTAGTACATTAAAGGCACAGCGATACGTATTTTTGAATTTACAAACAATCGGTCTAGACTTGCGTCCATTTAAAAATATTCACGGATATACCATCAATTTCCAATCAATTTCAACACAATAAATGAAATAATAATTTATTATTATTATCGGCGTAATTTATTTTATTTATTGCCTCACAGTATCGTTGTAGGTTCCAATTCTTATAAATTGAAAGAAAACACAACAATAAACAAAATTGAAAAAGTGAGAAAAGAAAAACAATAATAAAATTATTCATCGTACTCCAAATGCAATATTGTATAGTATACAAGGTGTAAGGGGACGACTTGATTAATTAAATAGGTAACTCCATTCGTTATAATCATTATTTTTTTTTATAGTTTATAAACGCTTGCATTACAATACAAATCTATTTGTTTATTTATATTTTGTAATAGGAAAACATATAATTTAATTAGTATTACATTTTTTCAAAATACCCAATTTGGTAATCAGATGTTTAGAACAATTTTTATGCCAATTTACTTTTATATTATATTATGTAAAATTATTTATTTTTTTTAAATAGGTATCAATAATATTTTGGAGTAAATTAATTCCAAACTTTTTGACGTTATTCAAAATATTCTTTTTAGAAATTTTCATACATAAGTATAGGAAAATCTTAAATATTTTACTATATTTTCATAATTTTTTTCATAACGTTAATTTGTGTACATTTTTCATTTTTATTTGTCATGATTTCCTGTTACACCCTGCATTGGTTCCGACCACATAGTATAAGTTATATATTCATCTGCCATTTATATACATACTAGTTTAACTTTAATACCTTTACAGCTATTTGATTATTGAATATAAATTAATAAATGGACTTTTAAAATATTTACGCAAATTATTTCCCATACTGCGTAAGTAGGTTGTTAATTTTTCGAGTAATGTGAATACCGAAAAATAATCGAAAACATAATGAATTCGGTGGCTTTCGATACCTATACAATATTCCTTTTCAACAATAATATAATACGTACAATAGTATTTACTAATTAGAAAACACTCGGTAAGAATAATAGTAATTTATTCAACACCTCGAAAGCAATTAATAATACACTGAATTCAGAATAATGGATAAATTATGAACTATATACAAATACAAATTACAGCAGTAAAACAATAAAATCAAGTGAAATCGATTGTTTGAAGACAATCAATATCGTGGTAAAAGAAATCAAACTCTTAAATATTGTTCATAAATCATTCATCTGCATTGATAGGCCCAAAATGGATTTCATTTTTACGGTGGTAAGTGGTATGACAAGTAAATTAAAGTATTGTTTCTAGAGTTCTAATTTGACTTTTATACAAAGTGAATTATTTATTACCGAAGAAAAACGGTACTTGTTCTTATCGCCCCGCCAGTACACAGTATAAAATGTATAGCCCCGCCACTCTTGTTTGTTATCGCCCCTCCTTCATATTATTAAAACCTTTAGAGTTCTAAGATATTGTGTTCACGTAAACGATGTTTGGATAATTAATGACTGTAGGTAGGTAATCTGAATACTGTGCATTTGTAAACATAATTTTTTTAAAAATGGAGGGATGATTATTGTTTTTGGAAATTATAAGTGATCGGAACGATAATATCATTCCTAAAATATATTAAAATCTCGGCTGTTAAAAGCGAACCACTTTTAAGGGGTTGGATTTAGGCATCATTTTATATTATAATATCCATCGGGAGCGCTGCGTGACTGCAGTGTGTATATAGTGAGTAGTGACTGATCATTAGAGTAAGTGAGTTCTCTGAAAGAAATAAGTAATTAATGATAAGCTAAGGTTAAGATTCTTTTAAATTCGTAACGTACACACTTCACTATAATTTTCCGTCAAAAAAGTTTCAAATTCTGTGAATATATAAATCCCAAAAAAACGAAAGAAAAATTCACCGGCCAGTGCTGAAGACTGAAATAAAGTTTTATTTGTTGAGTATAAAAGGTTGAACATTTAATACAAGGCTCCTAATATATTTTTTCGAAGACGGATGAAAATTATTAAAAATCCATAATCACAATTTTTTTTTATATAGATTTAAAGTTCAAATATTGACAAAATACGTAAAATTCACGAAAATGTGCATATTATATTGAGTTAGAAATTCATAAAATGTTTTCTATTTAAATCTAAGATTTGAAAATGTAATATTAGATTCCTCATAAGTAAGGATTTATATACATTGGCATGTTTTTTTCTGAAAAGTCTAACAAATAGCTAGGTAAACTACAAGTTTGATTTGTAATCAATAGATCGGAAATATAAAGTTTTACTTTGCATATTTTGTCCTTTTTTGACATATACTGCATATCTCTGTATTTTACGATTTTACGATTTTTATTTTTATTTTATATACGGTTTTTAAATAAAATTATAATATTATTTTAATTAAAATAACGTATTTATAGTTATATTTATAGTCCAAATAATTTTCTTATTTTATGTGAGACCTATCGGGACAAGTAGTAATCTGTTATTGAGTAGGTTTTAGTGAATCATATATTAGTCGTGTTTGTTTCTTCCTATTTGTCATGATACGAGTGCGCGTAACATTCATTCGATTTTTTCATTTATATTTAAAATGCCGAAAATCAGTGCAACTACGTCTAGTAGGCTAAACAAATTTGTTTTCGAATATAAATGTATTTTTTTTTTTACAGATGGCTTGGTTTAGTTCTGTTTGAAATGAAACGTCAAAGTGGATGGTAAAAAACGATTCACAGTTATCCAAAATTTATCAATAGGAAAACACAAACATGTAGTTCAATACGTACGAATTTACTAGAAAAAAATCAAACATTAATTTTTAATGCAACTTCAAAATCTTTTTTTTTTCAAGAAATGTGCAATGAAATGGTTTCTGAGTAGGTATATACCTTTTAATAAATTGAATTACCAGTGCTAAGCGAATTCTTAGAAAAATAGACTAAACAAACTATTCCAAATGAGTCAACACTAAGAAAAAGTTATTTATCTGATATATATGACCAAAACATCACCAACATCCACAGTTCTATTTTAATAAAAAAAAAATAGAGCGGTTATCTGACAGCCCATCAGCTGATCCATGTATTAAAGAATCAATACCAGCGTGACATATGTGAAAAATTTTTTGCTTGGAGTTCCATCTGACTAAAGACCGGCGAATTCACATGGGAGAGAAACCATACCGAAAATGAGACACCCAAGGATACTGTTTTAATGATAGTGACGTAAGGGTATTTTTTTTTGTAATAGCAATTATAAATTTTTTTTTTTTTTTATTGATTAAAAAGACAATCTACAATCTATACAACAAATATGCACAATAATTAGATGAGATAGAAGAGTACTAAAACAAACAACGATGAATATAATGATTTTGCTGAATTACCCAGTGGTAACACCCAGCACGTGAAAATTTATTTAATATGGGTTTTTTTTTTTTTCAGGACAAAAGGTCCTTGCACCATTTTCTTTTTAACCTACGTTGAGGATTATCGGGTAGAGTTTTTGTTGAAAGTTTGATAATCAAGGGGTTTGTATGTGACTGGAGTTTATTGTGGAATTTAGCATAGTATATTTTGGCAATTTGATTTAAAGTTTGTACTTTAAGATCTTTGTGAAGATTATTGTTCGTTATGTACCAGGGTGCAGAGGAAAGTAGACGGAGGCAGATGGATTGAAAGGCTTGAATTTGTTTGGTGTTGGAGGGTTTTGCGGTTCCCCATAACTGGATACCGTAGGTCCATAGTGGTTTAAGTAGAGACTTATAAATTAATAATTTGTTATTTATGTTCATTTTAGATCGCAGGAGAGGCCTTAATAAATGAAGACGGGCGTTTAGAGTTTTACGTTTGTTTTTAATATGGGAATTCCAAGTTAGTTTACTATCTAATATAAGGCCTAACGATTTTACCTCGGAGCAAACAGGGATTGAAATATTGTTCATCGTAACTTGTGGCCATGTTCCTCTTTTTAGCGTAAATGTAATGAATGAGGACTTAGATTCATTTATTTTGATTTTCCATCGCTTTGACCATTGATGGATTATATTAAGGTGTCTTTGAATCATTTTGGAAGCTGTAGCAGGATTTTCATGAGAAGCCACGATTGCAGTATCATCAGCGTAGGTACCGAGTTCGGTAAATGATGTTTTAGGAATGTCATGAGTAAATACGTTGTATAGGAAGGGAGCGATGTCGCTGCCTTGGGGAACTCCGGCTAAAATATTAAAATAGTTCGAGTAGCTCGAATTCTGGCGTACAAATAAGATTCGGTCGCTCAGGTAGGACTTAATTAGTAGAAAGTAAGGCGCTGGAAGAAATTTTTTTAGTTTAAACAGGAGACTATCGTGCCAGACCCTGTCAAACTCTTGAGATACATCAAGAAAGGTGGCTGCACAAAATTGTTTTTTTTCTAAAGACGAGTAAATGGTATCAACCACGCGATGCAATTGGTGAATGGTGGAATGGTTTGGCTTGAAGCCAAATTGCGTATCTGGAATAATTTTTGCTTCGGTAGCCAAAGGGAGAAGCCTTTTTAGTAGGATCTTTTCGAACACTTTCGATAAAGTTGGAAGAAGGCTGATAGGGCGGTAAGAGGTTGCTGATTCGGGAGGTTTATTTGGTTTAGGGATAAGTATTATTTCAGAGAATTTCCAGGTTAGTGGGTAGTATGATAGGCGGAACATTGCATTATAAATATAAGATAAAAGGATAATTACTTTTTTTGGTAAGTTTTTGGCAGTTAGATTTGAAATCTGATCATAACCCGGAGCTTTTTTTTATGGAGTTTTTATATTATAAGTCGATTTCACCGGGATTAGTAGGTTTGGCTGGAAGAGAAACGGGTAAAGCAGCGTTCAATGATTGATTGATTATTAGATTTTGGTTGTTATTTAAAATTATATCATGGGGTGTAAAGATTTTTGATAAGTATTCGCCGAATAAATTTGCTTTATCTATATCAGAAATATCCCACGAGTTGTCTTCATTGCGCAAAAGAGAAGGAGTTGATTGAGTTTTTAAAATTTTTTTTGTTGCTCTCCAGAATGAAGAGTTTTGCGATGTTAGATTTTGGATATATTTATTATAGGTGGAGGAGCTCTGTTGAAGAAGTGCTTTACTCAATTTATTTTTAAGTTGATTATAAATAAGTTTATCGGGCGGGACTTGTGACTTTGCCAGCGAGATCTTGCTTTACGTTTTTCGCGAATGAGGCATTTGATATGATTCTGGAGAGGGTAATTGGTAGTGTGTGTTGAGCTGGGAGTTGTTGCTAATTGTAAACATTCGTGTATATCAGTTGTGAGCTTAAGGATTGTTGCATCAATGTCTTCGTTTGATTTTAAAGAGAGATTGAGCTGAGTACGGGTTTCAATGGTTGTTTGGAAAATGGGCCAATCGATTTTTCCATGTATTTGGGGATTTTTTACAAGATTATTTGAAGGAGGTGATTTGAATTCGAAAATGATTGGTGAATGGTCGGATGATACGTCATTTATACTGGAGACGTTAAGATTATAGTTATTTGGGACTTTTTCTATGAAGATATCGAGGATATCAGGGCGCCTGTTCTGGTGGGAGGGCCAATATGTAGGCAGAGGGGGTGGTAGAATTTTTATGTTTGAATTATCTATTGCACGAAGGAGGGTTCTGCCCCTAGTGTTGGTTGCAAAACAGCCCCACGACGAGTGTTTGGCGTTGAGATCACCAGCGACGATAAAATATTTAACTAGTGTTTTAAAAAAGTTATAAAATATTAATTATATCCTTTGATAATTTCTTTTTTAAACGATGTTGAACAAATAATATTGTATTATTATATAAACTTTTAAATAATCAAAATAATTAAGTTTAAAGAAAAAAGAAAATTTTTGAAAACATTGAATATTGATCATTTTCTTGTATTGTCCTGAACGTATTACAGCCAATGAGATCTCTCGATTTTCTATGGGTTTCTAGAAATGTACAGTAGGTATGCTTATAATATTACTGAGGACACGGACAGGACGGGGTTGAGTTCTATGCCTGAAGTCACTTCGACTTATAAACCTACTTATATAATATTTCATGTTTTAATTTATATATTTGATACTTTGTATGTTAAGGGATACTTTTCTTCTGAGTTATATAATATATGATATTGATATAACTCGAACACCAAATGAACCAATTCGTTCACTAAGATTGGGATCGTGACTATTATAGTAAGCTCTGAATAATGTACTTATTCAAATTCAAATTTTTGGAATTTTTAAATAATACACTAATCAATGACCATATTTTCAAATTCTTAGGATTTTTGTACAACTCAGAAAACTTCTGTTTTTCAACTGATAACTTCCCCTGTTTGATTTAAACAAATTATAAAGTGGATATTTTTTCTGAAGTATTGTTTGAAAGTTATCTATTACAATGTCTACGTTATAGATAAGTGTCTTAAAAAATATTTTTACAATAGCAAAACATTTATGTAATATCGGATATGGTAGTCATATATACCAATTTCATCAATTTTAAATACTGATGGATTCATATTATTATAAATTATGAAAACATTTTAACTACCTAAATATCTTCCTGGCCAGTTATTGTGGACCTGGTATCATTAGTGCACAATGTGTGGAGAACAAAAGTTTGTATCAATACACTCTATCAGAAGTAAAAAAAATCCCATCAATTTTAAATTATGGTCATTATTATTATTTAAGGAAAAATGTGGGGTAACATGCGTGGGGAATCACTCTGAACACATATATTTTATATAAATATCAAATTCATTTTGAGATGCACAGTGTTTCACAAAACAAATTAATGGTAATAAATAATAAATAATCATAAAAAGTAGTTGGTGTAAAATTCTGGAAATAGATCGAACAAAAAATGACAAAATACCAAACATTTATATACTATAATTATATAAATATAATATTACTATACTATATTGATAATTTATACACTCAACATTTAAACTGAAGTAAAAATATAACATTTTTAATATACCTACAAATATTCATATTTTTGTTACCAAGATAAGTTTATGGACAATTTCATATTTCAATTTTTTTATTTTTATTTTCTATGAATATCAATACAGTTTTATCTGTTGGGCCAAAAAGTGTAAAAATTGAATCAAGGCTCCCGATACATTGTTACAATATCAGTTGAAAAATATTAAAAATACATAGGCACAATTTTTTTTATAAGCATTTAAAGATCGAATTTTGACAAAATTTATCAAATTGAAAATTGAAAAATTTATAAAATGTTCAACTTTTATATCCAAGGAAAATTTTAAACATGATTGCACGTAAGTTGTTAATTCTTTTACCAATAAATCTTAAAAATACACAAGCACAGTTTATTTTTATAGTCGTTTTAAGATCAAATTTGGACGAAATTACATATTAAATACCTAGAATAACTATTTTAGTTATTTTTTTGTGATTGTATAATATTATTCGTGGGTACTTGAAACTTCTAAAGTACACTATTATATGTCTATAATAGTATCACGGTTTTTCGTTGATGTATAACGCTTTATAAGTAACTAATGGATATTGTGATATGATTAATTTGAAATTTATTATAGGTACCTATTATATTTATTTATTTATTTATTTATAATATATAAACGCCAAATGGCAATTTTAAATTATTACATTAAGTTTAAAATTAATAGATATAACAATAATATAATACAAATTCACACAAAATTAGAACATATGGAAAAACACAACATAATATAAACTAAATGGTAATACCTTAATTTAGTAATGTATAACTATGATACAACATATTTATAAATTATATTATTTAATTACTTATTAAAATCAAAATTAAGATTGTTCAGATTACGAAGCATTCTGTGCAAGGGGTGATTATGTCCGTATAATGTACTGTGAGTTGGAACTTGGAAGAGTGCGTGATTTCTGGAGACGAAGGAAGGGATACGAAAACATATTTTAGAGAGGAGATCGGGTGCATCTATGGTGCCACCTAGGAGCGAGGTTAAAAAGCGCTCATCAGTATCTTGTCGACGAGTTGACAGCATTGGTATACCCAATGAACTACGAATTAAGGAATAGTCATGCGTTGGGTGAGGTATCTTCATTATGTAGGCAATGTAGGAAAGAAATCTATTTTGTACACGCTCGAGTCTTAGTTCGTCTTTAGCTAGGTAGGGATGCCACACTACCACACCGTATTCTAATATAGAACGTACTAATGAGAAGTATAATGTGCAGAGACAACGAGCAGAAGAAAACTGACTAGTATTGCGTTTAATAAAACCCAATACTTTTAAAGCTTTACCTACAGTGACATTAATATGGTGCTCAAAATTTAATGATGGTGAGTAATGAATACCAAGATCTTTATAGAGGAAGACACGGTTAAGAGAAGTGCCATTAAGAGAATAGTTGCGGTGGAAGGAGATCGCTGCCTAGAAAACGACATAACATGACATTTGCTTATATTAAGGCTAAGACCAATGGAGTACGCCCAACTTGCAAAAATATCTAGTTCAGACTGTAGGATATGACATTAATTAAGATTGTCTATTTTAAGGAATATTTTTATATCATCAGCAAAAAGAAGGAGTTTAGTGATCCATTTGGTTATCGAGTTCACAAACAGAATAAATAAATGAGGACTAAGGTGGCTTCCTTGAGGGACTCCAGATGGTATAACAGCTAACTCCGAAACAGCATTTTTGATTTTTATGAATTGTTTTCTACCTGTGATGTAAGAGTGCAACCAAGATAGTAGGGGATTCCCAATGCCTAAAGACTCAAGCACTATTATAAGGCAATCGTGGTCCACTTTGTCAAATGCTTTATTAAAGTCTGTAAAGATTACATCTACCTGACCTCTGTGTTCGATAACTTCTGATAAATAAGAGGAGAAGGCAACACCACTTGTAACGGTTGATTTATGCGATCTAAAACCATGCTGCTCACTTATAATAAGATGATTAAGACTACGCTTTATTCTGGAGTATACAATCGATTCGAATAATTTACCAATATGTGGTATTATAGAAATTGGTCTGTAGTTTTGGATATCAGAAGCGTCACCAGATTTCAGAACAGGTGCTATAGAGGATATTTTCCAAACCTTAGGAAAAATACCTAAATCTAATGAACGCCTGAATAGTAAATATATTGGATAAGCAATAGAAAAACGACAATTGTACAAGCATTGAGCGGATATGTCATCTGGACCATTAGAGTAAGTATTTTTTAACGATTTAAGAGCGGAAAAAACATCGTCGACAGAAAACGTTATATCGGAAAGAAGTTCATAGGATAAGTAATCAGATGAGCCAGTAAATGGTGAAAGTTGGAAAGCCGAGGAGTTGAACGTTGAAGAGAAATAAGTTGAAAACAGATTAGCTGATTCAGTTGGAGTATTTGAGGCAATATTACCGAGATGGAGTGATGACGGAATTGGAGGTTTCTGTTTTAGATTATTTACAAATTTCCAGAATTTGGAGGGGGAAGATGATAGAGCCTCCTCGGTATGCCTAATATGAGCAGAGTAATCAACTTTTGACTGGCGTTTACATTTTGCTCTATATTCAGAGAAAACAAGATAATCAGATATCGACTTGGTTCGCTTATAAACAGCATGGGCTTTCTTCTTGGTTATTATAAGATTTTTTAGAATGGTGGATGTCCATTTAGGAAATTTAAAAGGTGAAAAAACTTTGATGGGAACAAACTTATTTATAGAGCTTAAAAGTGCATCGTTAAAGACAACAGCAGAATCATCAACTGAATAAAGCATTTTCCCAAATAAAGTATTTTCCCAATCAAACGATCCTAGATAACGGAGCATGGATTTATAATCAGCCGATTTAAAATCACGGTATGTATGTGTGTCTTGAGCAGTTATCGGAGTTGGAAATGGAAAAGATACAAACAAAGGTGGGTGGTAAGAATCCGGAGAAACGATTGGAGTGTTGGCAAGTTGGACAGTAGGTGTGTCAAAACTAGAAAAGACAAGATCAAGAAGGCATCCACGGGCATTAGGCACTTGGTTGAGCTGGTAAAAATTATAGTACGAGAAAGAATCGACAAGATGAGTAGAAGTGTTAGACATGGTACCAGATGCGAAAAGACCTTGGTTGCTTTTAGACCATTTAATAAGAGGTAGATTATAGTCACCACAGAGAAGAATAGATGTAGGGTTGGTAGATGATATTAAGTGTTCGATAGAGCTGGTATGGGCCTCAAAATCTGGGAGCGTGAACATAGGTGGTAAGTAAACTGCACCTATAAGAATTTTAAATGAATTAATGGACAGAAGGGTATATACTAGCTCGAGCGTGTTGAGGTTTGTACAGATAAGAGATGTTTTAATATAAGACTTGATTGCAATGAGAACACCACCTCCTCGTGAGTAGTTACTGTTAAGATAATTTCTGTCAAAAAAATATTTCAATATTTAATATGTATATAATAATATGTCTTAAACCTAGACTGACGTACCGTCTCCGCTCAGAATCGTTTTTCCTATACAATGATATTATATCATTGAATTCAAATTTAATATCATCCATTATACAGTGACCCACTTGTAACCTTCTGTACAGCAGAGCACCTTTTTCTTAATGAAACCTTTAAACCATGTTATTTAAATATTGATTCAAAATATTTGTTTTACCATCACATCTGAATAGGATGTAGGTAAAATAATAGTTTATTAAAAATACACTTTTATAATGTATGGTAGCTAATTAATTACTTAGTAAATAGGTACTTATATAAAAAAAAATGTAAGATCCATGTTAGGTACTTAGGTTTAAAGTAAATTTAACTGATATTTAACTAAGTTAAGTAACTTATTTTTCTATTCATCTTGCATCTTCTTCAAGTACAAATTAAGCTACTTTTGACTTGAAACTTAACTTTTATTTTTCTATACTAACTTAACAGAATAAAAAAATGGGGCAAGTTGCCAAGTTGCCAAATTTTGTAATAAAATAGTCATTTATTCAAAAATGTAGGTATATAAAAGTATATAATATTATTATATATAATATAGAAGTATAAGAATATATTTTATTTTATTCCTTTTTTAACACGTCATACATTTATTGTATCCTTAATATTTTATTTTGTTCAAATACTTTTGTCAATACTGCAATAAAAGACGATTGGCGTTAATTATATATAAATACAAAATTATGAAAGTCTATAATATGTGTACATAGGTAGATATAAACCTAATATTTTAATACGAGATTTACAAAATTTTAACTTTGCTAAATTAAAAATATAGTTAATCATGGCATATTAAAGACATAGCTATCAATACAGTTCATATCCTAGGTACCTACCTACAAACAAATTTCATATCTCTAAATACATGTAAGAGTATAAAAATTAAAAATATGATATGGTTTTTATTAAAATAATTATTATAGGTACCTACCTACTTGTTTATTATAGCCACAAATTGAAATATAGGATATTTATAAATAATAGCCTATATACCTAATCTATATTAAATATAAAACATACCTGATATTATCATCTACTTGTAAGCAATATATATCATATTACAATTTATAACATAATACAATAATAGTCATTGATTAGTGTTATCGAAAAATAGATTTTACTGTATTCATAAAAATATTACAATATCTATTGCATTTACCTAAACGTCGGTATAGAATATTTTATACTTTAATAAATCATTTAATTTAACACTGGCCCAACTTAAAATATAATTAATAATTATTATAATTATGACAACAACAGTCAACCGCAACAACAACAATAATAATATATTGTATTATAATTTATTGTAATTAAACACTTTTATTAATAATTAAATAAAAAATATTAGTACCTATATATAATAATATATATTATATGCACTTTTATATTGGTACATTTTAGTTTGACAGGCATAATGACAGGATAGTAGTGGATAGATCACCTCATAATATTGCCTTACTAAAAATATATTACATTTATATTTATATTTTGTTAATAACTGAAACTCAAACAAATTATTAAGATTATTATAACTATTATTATTAAATCATAAAAGTTGAGTGTTAAATTCAAAGGCTGACATATAATAATTGTAAATTATACAATACTTAATGTCCAGGAATAATATTTTATGAACATTTGTGAGTATTTACCACTTTTACATAAATGTAATATTTTCTATGATTAGAAAAGATTAAAACAAAAAAAAAATTAAGGGAAAACTGAGGTTTTTTACGTAAAACCAGTTTTCGACAAATTAGATTTTAATTTTTAGTAACTTATAATACACAATAGGTATGACGTTTTCTCATAATTTTTTTTTTTTTTTGATCCTTAAGCCCGGTTTCAGAATGTTCAAATTATTATTTTCTATGCACCATACAATTTTTAAAACGTTGAACTCTTTTTGAGCGATTTATTGACAACGGATAATTTCAATTTTTATAAGTTTTCTACAAAAAATGTTTTCTTTTTCAAAAAACTAGAAAATTAAGTGCAAGGTTGGTTCTTCATAAGTTTTTGGTGGAAACTAAAAAAAAGAGTTGAGCGTAAATGCACAATATTTTTTTATGAAAGTCTGAAGTAAGAATTTTCAAAAAATAATGAAAATTTGCAAATTATTTTAGCTAGAAATCCATACAAAAATATATTAATTTGAATAAAATTTTAGATTCTGAGTGAAACGATGAATGTATTGATTTTACAATGATGTGTTTTTTTATTTTTTTTTTTTTTGTGTCTGTGTACACGATAAGTAGTCGAAATAATGCTTCGATTTTCGACTTCAGTATCTTGTTCGATTGGAAAGTGAATAACGTTGGTGCATTGGGAAGGTCAAAATTTAAATTTCACAGTAGTTTTCAAAAGCGCCGGGAAAAACAAAAGAAAAATTAAGGAAAAACGGGAATTTTTACTCAAAATCTGTTTTCGAGAAAATCGATTTTGGTTTTTGGTGTAACTTTAAAACAAATGACCGTAGATACATGAAATTTTCAATGGTTGTTTATATTTGCATTTTCTATACGCGATAACATTTTCAAAATATTTTGAACTGTTTAGGGACATTTCCAGTTTCCAATTTTATTAGTTTTTTTTTTTTATGAATATTAATAAAAATGTATTTATTGAGTAAAAATACTTGAAAATTTAATACAAGGCTCCTACTATATTGTTTCAAAGACAGATGAAAAATATTAAAAATCGTTAGTCACAGTTCTTTTTTTTAAGCATTTAAAGTTCAAAAAATGACAAAATATGGAAAAATCACGAAAATTTGCAAATTATTTTGAGTTAGAAATTCATAAAAAATTTTCTTTTTAAATCTAAGATATGAAAATGTAATACAAGATTCCTTATAAAATTTCATACATTTATCAAAAAAAAAAAAATTCTAAAAGAAAGTCAAGTTAAATTTTTATGAGCGTTTGAAATTCAAATTTTTACAACATAAGCTGATCCCGTGCACTTCGTTGCCCAATACAACTCTATATGAATAATATATGTTTTTTCTTATAATATAACTGTTACCAATTACCATAACAACAATTTTAAACTAATAGTAACCAATAATTATTATTATTATAGCTTTGAAACCAACGGCAACCATTTATATACAAAACATTCCATCGGAAATTTAAAAATAATAAATACATATATGGTTGCTATGGTAATATGGACACACACACACTGACATACATTCTTTGTTATATATATATAGATTGGATATTCACTCGATTTCTCATGTAGCGATTTCCTTATTTTGTTGTAATTCAAAAACGAATTACTGTAGATACATGAAAATTTCACTGAATATTTATATTAGCATTTCCTATACACCATGAAATTTTGAAAATAATTTGACTCTTTTTGAGCCGTTTACGGACATTTTCAGTTTTCAATTTTTTTAGTTTTTTTTTTCTATAAATATCAATAAAGTTTTATCTGTTGGGCCAAAAAGTGTAAGAAATTAATACAAGGCTCCTGATATATTGTCACAATAGCAATTGAAAAATATTAAAAATACATAGGCACAATTTTTTTTTATAAGCATTTAAAGATCGCATTTTGACAAAATTTATCAAAATCTCGAAAATTATCAATCATCGTAATTAATAAATCATAAAATGTTCAGTTTTTATAGCTAAGGATTGAAAATTTTAAAAAAAGATTCTCATAAATACTTCATACTGTAGCCAAAAAATCTAAAAAATATATGACCACAGTTATTTTTTACAGACATTTTAAGTTCAAATTTGGGACGAAATTACATATTAAAAAACCTAGCATACCTATTTTCGTTATTTTGTTGTGAGTGTATAATACTATTCGTGGGTACTTGAAACTTCTAAAGTACACTATATTATATATCTATGATAGTATCAGGGTTTGTTATTGATGTATAACATGTTATAAGTATCTAATGGATATTGTGATATGATTAATTTGGAATTTATTATAGGTCAATTTTTTTTTTAATACCATAGATATGTATATAATATGTCTTAAACCTAGACTGACATACCGTCTCCGCTTAGAATCGTTTTTCTTATACAATGATATTGTATCATTGAATTCAAATTTAATAGCATCCATTATACAGTGACCCACTTGTAACCTACTGTACAGCAGAGTGACATCCACTTACCCACCATTTTTAATTTGCATTTGGTATTTTGTTTCTTCTTCAGTTCGGCATCCACTCACGTGCACCAGTGACGTATGAGCAGTGAGCGCCGTTTCTCATCTTACAACAATAATAATATTTGACATTGTACCTAGATAGTCGTAAATGTAAATAATTATCGTAAATGTAGCATAGTACTCGTACAATCGATGACAATAGGTACCGATTGCGTGATGTAGGTACCGCTACAGTCGAGGCGTGTACCACAGTGTTGGCGTCCGAATTTTTTGAAATATTTAGGTATGAGCCGAAAAAACGAACTCCAAAATTTTTTACAATACGGTGTGAAACCGGGTAGGATCAATTTAGTCGATCTGATGCGAATGTAATATCGAATATTTTTTGTTGGCAGACATTTTTTAGATTCTGAGCGGAGCAAGGAAGCTAGTGGTTTTACAATGGTGTTTTTTTTTTTTTCTTTTTATATCCTGTATACAAAATTTCTACCAGAAGGAGTGCTTTGATTTCAACATATAGTACCTTATCTTTTAGCAAATTGGACCAAGATGGTACTTTAGAGAGGTCATTTTTCGATTTTCTCAATAGTTATTTAATGCTACGGGAAAAAGTACTGAAAAATTATGAAAAACCTCTTAAAATGGGATTTTAATTTCTAACAATTTGTTTATCACCGTAGCAACGAATAAAAAAAATAATTAATGACAATATAAAATATACAGACTGACAAACCGTCTCCGTTCAGGATTGTTTTTCTTATACAATGATATTATATCATTGAATTCAAGTTTAATACAATCCATTAAACAATGACCAACTTGTAACATACTGTACAGCTGAGCGACATCCACTTTTTTTTTTTTTTTGATAAAGGTAGGCAAACTTATGGATAATCTTGTATTACATTTTCAAATCTTAGATTTAAGAAGAACAATTTTTATGAATTCTCAAATTAAAATAATTAGCTGATTTTCGTGATTTTGTCTAAATTTGAACTTTAAATGCTTGTAAAAAAAAAACTGTGGCTATGGATTTTCGAATATTTTTGAAACGTCGATCATTGCAGCATTGTAGTAGGAACGGTTTTGAAGAACGAGTGATGGGTGGCTGGCAATAATAAACAGAGTTTGGTCTAAAACAAATATTGCGAATTCGTGTTGCAAATATGATATATTTCATTTAAAAATCCTGCGTATGCCACTGCAGTGTGTTATCTCCGCCTTATAATATAGGTATCACATACCAAAAACTGTTTTGCTCGAGAAGGCAACATTTTCAAAACAGAAAAAGGAGAGCGTAGACTGTGAAATATCTTTTTTATTTTTTCGATATCGGAACTTGGTTTCGGCGCCAGATATTTTTTATTGTGGTACTGAAATTATTTTCTGGTGGGGCATTTATGTATTGCTACTCTATCACCCACTAATTTTCTAATATCATATAATCAGAAATTATTGCTAAAAATGTTTTGGGTATAATACATATACTATATTTCTAAGAAATAAAAAAAAATAATTAAATAATTACCTAATTAATAAAATGTCTTTATTTACTTACACATTTTCAACATAATGGAATCCAAAGTAGGTATAAGGTATAGCCTAAAGTACGTATAATATGTTTTGGCTGGTACTGAATGAGCTCCATTCCCATTGCCTACTTGGTTCCCGTTTGAAAAAGGTATTTTACTAAAGTAAGTCGAATTGGTTCCCGTTTAATTATGCACATTTTCCTTCTTAATTGTATAGGTTTAGGACTGTGAACTTAAAAGTAGGCTTGGTTAAAAATGTGCTTTAATGTGTCTTATAAAAAAAATGATAGAATAAATAAAATATTAAATTTTTAATTTGGAAGTCAACTAGTCAACACTTAGGTTAGGTGTACAAAATATAAATAATAGTAATAAAAAATAAAAAAATACAATTTTTAAAATCGTTGATTTACAAATTTGAAGCAAACTTTCTTTAAGTATTCAATTCGCGTAAGCTTCTCATTAATGTACTCAGTCATACAATTTTCCAAGTATTTGTTATTTATTTTCTGTTTGCTAGTAAGTTTGCTAGTATTATTACTTCGAAATTTAATATAATTTAATGTCTGAACGATGTTTAAAGTCTCCATAAAATAAAATATATTAGGACGGGCACTTATAAATTCTTTATTCAGCTTTGAGTGGAACGATTCGCAACCATTTGTAGTCCTTTAAATATTTTTGTCAAATCTAGCCTAAATTTTCGGTGGAAAGATACTGTCAGTTATTATGTATGTATCAATGTATCATTAATGTAGTCAAAAAACTGATCCAATTTTGGGCAGCAAGGTTTTATGGCCATCAAATCATTATAAAAGCAGTCTTCGACGTCTTCGGGTGATAATAAGGGCAGTCCAAAAAATAGTTTCAGAAGTTGTCCGATTTCTGAAATATTATATTTAAATTTATTGGATTTATTGGAAATTTTTACGCACTCTGTTAATATAATTTTGAAGTAGTGACTCACTTTTACTGTTTGTAGCTATCTACTTGTGTATAATTTTAGATGGTCGATCTGTAATAATTTCGTCACATTTTCTTTTTAATGAATTTGTCACTTGTTGTCGCACAAGTTTACCATCGCCTTCTTTTTCGTGGTTATGTGTTATTCGAGACTGAACAGTGCTCACTTACATTATTGTCATTCGTACATGGGATATAGATTATAGACGATATACCATACAGCGATAAAAGTAAGTAGGTATATCTCCATCGTTATCAAAAATTATAATACTATTTTATCAATACACCATTAGGTACACCAAGAAGATACACCAAAAGTTACAAACTCAGGGTCTGTACATAAATGGCTCGATTGATTGAAACAGTATTACATTTTTTTCATTGTCTTAAAATGTTTGTGACAATTCCAGTGAGTAGTCGTAGCTGTGAAAGTATAGTTTTTTTAAAACTCAGCATTATAACAATCACAAGAAAGATTGGATGCTCTTCTTTTTTCGTTTGTAGAACAACAACTTTTAATTTGTATTGACTTTAATGATGTAATTGATGAGTTTAAACATTTGCTACCTAGTAATCTCAGACTTATATTTTTGTTTTACGTACTTAACTCTTACGAGTTCCAATATTCTAACTAATGTATAAATATTAAATACCTATTAATAATTTTGGTAGGTACTAGGTACTATAATGCTTATAGCCTATAGGTGTTATTTTATTACCTACGTGATGTTTAATATAATTATAAAAAGGTGTACAGCTGTACGGCTGTACAGTATGTTACAAGTGGGTCACTTTCAGGGGCGGACTGGCCCGGTCCGCTGGTCAGCAGTGCCGGAGCAATCGTCGGGACGAGCGGGGCACGTGCCCCGAGCCCGGCGATTTTGGGGCCCCGCCGGGGCCCCGATATTTATAGTTCTCCCACCTGAATGAAACCAAAAAAACATAAATTAAGTTAATTTTTGATCACGAGTCTTGGTATACCCAACATATTATACTATTATACTAACAACAAAAAGTATATTACCCAAAATACCCATGTATCACATTAAATTTAAGTTGATTTCTATACGTTCTACCGACTTATTTTAGTTGTTTATAATGATTGTTAAAACTAAAATGCTCGAAGGTTTTATCGTCGTTATTTGCTAATCGCATTTGATTTAGCCAATAATATGATCAAGTATAATATATAAAATATACTAATAGTTACCTACTTTATACGAGAGATATGAATAAAATACGTAAAGTATTCGATAAAAATTAGTGATACGGGTAGATTTGTTATCGGATTCCCAGGAGAATTCGAGTGACAGCCGACGGGCGACGACGTATAATTTTTGTTTCATATAACATTAGAACATATTTATTTTATATTTTTGAAGATAGCGAAGCAGGAGTGCTGACTGCTATTAAAAAAATTCATATATATTTCAACATAGCTCTTTGTATCTTAAGTAAGTAATTTTATAATTTATTTGTTTTAATCAGTCTTGTAGAGTATTCGAATCCAAGTATTTCAATACGTGTATTAAAATACTTTTTGAAGTATTTTTTGGTACCTATTCTAAATACAATGTTTTTAAAGTATTTTTTAAATATTCTGAATACTTTTTAAGAGTATTTTTAACATAATATAAATACTTGTATTTAAATACCACAAAATTCACTTTATTAATTATTTTTCACAACAATTTGGCATCAATAAAAATACTATTGTTTTCGTTGAAATAATATTAAAACGGCTTGATCTGTAAGTCTTAACTACAAGACTGGTTTTAATTTTACGGTCAATTTGATATTTCTGGTATCTTATGTAGTCATAATAAATATATAATTATATAAATAATCGATATTTAGCAATCAGTAAAATAATTTCGATTATGATTTATACGAAGAAATATTAATTTTCCGCCATTTAATTTATAAAAATGTTACACCAATTCAAGTACTTTCTGACATAAAAAAAAACCGAACGCATTTCCCAACTTGAATATTGCCTTACGAATTATGTTAACAATTCCGCTTACATCAGCTGGAGCAGAGAGTCGAGAGAGAACATTCTCAAAATTAAAACTTATAAAAACTTATTTACGAAGTACCATGTCACAACAAAGACTTACTGGACTTGCTACAATTCGTATAGAAGAAGAACTATCAGAACAACTAAATTATGAAGATATAATAAATGATTTTGCATCTAAAAAAGCTAGAAAAATTAAAGAATTATAACTGACAACATTTTGCTTTAACAATGTATTATGTATTTAAAATATAAATAACTCATTTTTTTAAACTTCGTTTATAAATATAAGTTATTACTTATCTACTAGTATTTTAACTTTACTTTTTAGTTTATTTTCTATGCAAATAATAATATGATTATACATTTATCATTGATTGTTTTGATTTTCTTTACATACCTACTTAATGTAAAATAATTTTTGGTTTTAAAATCGATGGACAAAATTATCTTTTGAATTAAATCTATTATTAATTTGGAATTGGGATGTAATGTATAAGATACGAATGAGGGCCAGAGGGCCCCACATTTTTTACTTGCCCCGGGCCCCGCAAAACCTAGCTCCGCCACTGCTGGTCAGCGATCGCGGACTGGCCTGTCGGCCGTAATATATAATTTTGCCCTGCATTATTATTTATTTATAAAAATAAAATATAAAATCAGACAAAAATGTATCTTATAATAATAATAATAATATTATGACGGAATTCTAAACACTCGATAATACACAATGCTTCTGCTGAAAATTAATTCACATTAATTTATTTTTGTTATCGGCTTATTCAATTTTCGTATCGTTCCGATTAAATCACTATACGGGCTTACGGGTTATGGCTATACGAGCTTCGCGCAGCACATATTATTATTATACAATATACATTATACATTTATACATATATTTGATGACGGAAGAACATAATAATATTATATCATGTATATTATACCCATTATCCATTGTTTATTTTTATTTTAAATACAAATACAGGGCCGTATTTGGACAATTTCCGCCCCGGGGCAACATATTTCCGCTGCCCCTCCCCCCCCCTCCCCCACCAAAAAAAAGATACTATTTCTTAAAAAGTAAAGTGTAACTATTTTGTTGTATACAATTTTGGTACAAAGAAAATTGAACCAACTACATAAACATAATAATCATAGGCGGTACTACGGGGGTGGCAGAGTAGGCAACTGCCCCTCCTGCGAACCGTACCTGTATTAATACATAATTCCTTAAATCTCGGTTTCCTAACTCTAAAAAAATATATTTTTTTTTTTTCAATACCAAATTTGTTGAGCGACGCGTGGAGTTATAAAATAATAAAATATACTGTACAAAAATTCATGTTATTTTTTTTAGTATGAGGTATTACTAGCCTAAAATTTGGACTAATATAGTATAATATGTCGATGGCGTAGCGCACAAGTGTGATAAGTGACATTTTTTTGAAAAATGAGTTAAGTGCATAATCAATTTAATTATACAATTCTGCACATTATGCCCAAACGTTGTAAGTGAATAGTTCATTATTTACTCCGATAAATTTCGTACAGTTCGTTACATTTTTGAATTTGTTATAACATCTCAAACTTTAAAATCGTTCTCCTGAACAATTACGAAAATGTCACTTATCACACTTGTGCGCTACGCCATCGATATATGGTTTTTTTTTAAATTTAAATGTTTTTATTATTTATATTTATAATTTTTATTTACAAAATTATTCAATGAGTAAATTGGAAGGGGTTTTATTGGGGTGAAGGGGAAGTCACCCATTAACGACCCCCCCCTTCCCAACATATAGTTAGATAGTTTAAATATTTTCTTGCCCCCCCTGCCAAGAGGGTCTAGTACCGCCTATGATAATAATATATTAATATGCTACTGTCACTTATATAATATTGGCGAATTAAATGTATATACAATATACACTATAATATTAAATACATATTATGTGCGTAATTTATTATTGTAAAATTTATTATGAATAATATTATATTATGAACATTAAACAAAATTCCTTCTATTATGGTTATTTATTTATATAGGAAAACCAATGTCAATTAAAGAAAATAGTTTTAAGTAAATAATGTATCATTTATTATTAAGTATTGTATTTGGTATTAATAATTATAATCTAAATAGGTATATAAATAACAATATATAAAAATATATAAAAAAAATGTATAACTTTCTCCTGGACTGAAGGTTTGAGAATAAAATTAAGGTGGGTAAGTGGATGTCGCTCTGCTGTACTGTAGGTCACAAGTGGGGCACTGTATAATGGATGGTATTAAATTTGAATGCAATGATATAATATCATTGTATAAGAAAAACGATTCTGAGCGAAGACGGTATGTCAGTCTAGGTTTAAGTCGTTTAAGACAAATTATATACATATCTATGGTATTAAAAAAAAATTGACCTATAATAAATTCCAAATTAATCATATCACATTATCACAATATCCATTAGGTACTTATAACATGTTATACATCTACATCAATAACAAACCCTGATACTATCATAGATATATAATAGTACACTTTAGAAGTTTCAAGTAGGTACCCACGAATAATATTATATAATCACAACAAAATAACTAGGTTTTTAATATGTAATTTCGTCCAAATTTGAACATAAAATGACTATAAAAATAAACTGTGATTTTACACAAGTATTAGCTATAAAAACTGAACATTTAATAATTTATTAATTACGATGATTAATAATTTTCGAGATTTTGAAAAATTCTGTCAAAATTCGATGTTTAAATGCTTATAAAAAAAAATTGTGCCTATGTATTTTTAATATTTTTCAACTGATATTGTAACAATATATCAGGAGACTTGTATTAAATTGTTACACTTTTTGGCCCAACAGATAAAACTTAATTGATAATCATAGAAAAAAAGACTAAAAAAATTGAAAAATGAAAATATCCGTAAACAGCTCAAAAAGAGTCAAAATATTTTAAAAATTGTATGGTGTATAGGAAATGCTAATATAAAAATTCAGTGAAATTTTCATGTATTCATAGTTATTCGTTTATGAATAACAACAAAATAAGGAAATCGCTACATGAAAAATCGAGTGAACATCCAATGTTGTAAAAATTTGAATTTCAAACGCTCATAAAAATTTAATTTTACTGTCCGGTAGAGATTTTTTATTGATAAAGGTAGACAAACTTATGAGTAATCTTGTATTACATTTTCAAATCTTAGATTTAAAAAGAAAAATTTTTGCGAATTCTTAACTCAAAATAATTTGCTAATTTTCGTGATTTTCGTGACTTTTGCATTCAACATTTCCTAACGATGAGTCGACGCCGTAAAAAAACAGTATACTGCTTGTAACAGTTCAAAAAAATGACAGGCTTCTTCACAACAATTTGCTGCACAACTACCAACCAAATTTAGAGAGTGTGCAGCACACGGAGAATACTCAGCTAGTGAATTAACCTCCTTGATTCTTGCCGTTCTTACGTTCAAAAACCCAATCTATTTATAAATAGTATGTTAATAATATAATTTATATTATTTTCCGACAAACTGATGTTAACAATATTATACCTTTTCGAGCTATAATAATGTTTTTAATAGAAGGTTAAAATAATAATTAAAATTATGTAAATTTATTTATTTTTTCTCAACAGTTAATATACAATAATAATTTATCAACATAAATTTGCCGCCCCCTAAATGGACTAAACAATTTGCCGCCCCGGGCAACAAGGTACACTTGCCCCCCCCTCAAATACGGCCCTGTACAAATATGAAATGTTATTTAATTCAAATTAAAAATGAGGCAACAGTTTTGAACGGCGTTTATTTTCCATCCAATAGGCAGAACAAAAACATCATTTATGAACTATCAGGTAAGAAATATATCATTTTAATAACTTGTAGACGGTATTATAGTAGTTGATTTGAATATTATCGTTATAGTTTGGCAATGTCATTGGTTATTTTAAAAGGTACCTATATGGCTATATACGACACAATTGTTGTCACGTAGTGAAACATAGTAAACATAGGTTTATCTTTAATAACTAGATAGGTAACTGGAAGAGGACGACATCGTTTTTTCTTCATATTAGTATGTAGGTATAGTCTAAGTCTAAACATTAATCATAATTCATAACTAATTCGTACCGAGTCATAACATATTATACAAAAAAATAGAAATAAAATTAATTTCTCTAAATAATTATTGAATTCAAACGACATAATATATTTTAATAAACGTATTACGGTCATGCATGGGGCCCGGCGCGAAAGCTTTATAACTACGAGACAACTGAAATTATATTGCTAGGTATAGACTATAAAAACTGAAAAATATAAAATAAATGTTAATTTTTTTCTTTGCTTAATTTCTTTAGACTTTAGTCACAATTATTGGATTTTGTTAATAAATAATATCAAACAATTTAAAAACTGAATTTATCTTAATATACAATTTATAATTTGTAAATTATAATATTTTATTACTAATTATTATTTTATATATTAAAATGCGCAGTGGCTTATTTAGGAATTTGTCATAGGGAGGGTCCAGATAATTTTCAGAAACAGAGCCACGGGGGCGAAGCCCCCACACCACCCATTTACTCTTTATTAAATAAATATACCATATTTATAAGACGATATAAAATGTTTGAGTTTTTAATTATTAAATAATAATATGTTATATGTACAAAACAAATTTTAAAAAAAAACGGGTAAGTGGATGTGTCGCTCTGCTGCTGTACAGTAGGTTACAAGTGGGTCAATGTATAATAGATTGTATTAAACTTGAACTCAATGATATAATATCATAATATCATTGTATAAGAAAAACGATTCTGAGCGGAGACAGTTTGTCAGTCTGGATATTTTATATTGTTATTGTTTAAAAGCCTGTAAGTTGAATTAATAATGAAATATTTTTTTTTTTATTCGTTTCTATGGTGATAGACAAAGCGTTAGAAATTAAAATCCCATTTTTAACGGTTTTTCGTAATTTTTCGGCATTAAATAACTATTGAGAAAATCGAAAAATGACTTCTCTAAAGTACCATCTTGATCCAATTTTCTAAAAGATAAGATACTATATGTCTATATAATATGTTGAAATCGAAGCACTCCTTCTGGTAGAAATTTTGTATACATGAAAAAAAAAAATAAACACCATTGTAAAACCAATAGATCCCTCACTCCTCTCAGAATCTAATATATAGTTATGTTATAACTTTTATACAAATATTTCCTAAAATACATTAGGTACCTACGTCATTCATAGTTGATCTTAGATAGCTTTTCAACCTAAAAGAGGTTGAAAAAGATCTCTCTGGAGTGGTTGTAGATACTGGCAATGTACAAAACTACAAAATATTTGAATTAAAAAATGAACTTGGTATTTTTCAACCATTTTCGGTACCAAAACCAAACTGATAAAAATAATCACGATATTTATTGAAAATGTTGATAACCATAGCTTCGAAAATTTTTTATAAAATTCTTCGTATCGTATGATAAAATTTGTTTTTCTTAATCATGTAAAAACACAACATTTAATATGTACGAGACATGAGTCAAGGGGGGGGGGGGGGGTCCGGACCCCATGGACCAACCCCCATAAATACGCCACTGAAAATGCGGGCAAGTCGCAAGTGGCCGGTAACGTTCTACTGTATATAAAATGTCAAGTGGGTCACTATAAATATTATTATGCAGCGTTTGAAAGAACGCGTTTCATTTTACGTGAACTAACCATGAACGCGTTCACTGTTTTATTGAACCTTCTAAAGTTCTAAACACTACTATAATATTGTATATTGTGTTCAATTTGAATTCAATGGTATATTATCATTGTATTAAAAATGTGATTTTAAGCAGAATATGATGTGGTTCTTGTAAATCTTGTTTTCCTGTCTACATAGCAGATAGTTTGTAGTCTGTTCGTGGGGCGTGGGCTAGGCCGTGGTACAGTAAAATTACATTTGTAGCCAGTCTTTTAATATTATCATATTTATGTAAGGTAATAACTAATAAATAATCAACAATTACTGTGAGTGATAACTGATAAGCAAACATCATAATGACATAATTGAATTGCAATTCGATAAAAAAATGTACTTTATTATGTTTATTAATTTTCCGTAAAAAATGGCCCGAAGTATTAAAATCGCTGACCGGCCTGTCGCAGTGTCGCCTACCCCGTCCGCCCCTGGTCACTTTATAATAGATAGTATTAAATTTGAATTCAATGATATACTATCATTGTATAAGAAAAACGATTCTGAGCGGTGACGGTATGTCAGTCTAGGTATAAGCCATATTATATACTTATCTATCGTTTAAAAAAAAATTACCTATAATAAATTCCAAATTAATCATATCACAATAAAAACCCTGATACTATCATAGTCCATCCTCCATAGATATATAATAGTGTACTTTAGAAGTTTCAAGTGCCCACGAATGATATTATACTATCACAAAAAAATAAATAAAATAGTTTCTCTAGGTTTTTTTTTATATAATTTCTTCCAAAATTGAACTTCAAATGACTATAAAAATAACCTGTGTTTATGTATTTTTTAGATTTTTTATTAGCATAATAAACTACTTACGATGAATCTTGTTTTAAATTTTCAATCCTTAGATTTAAAAGTTGAACATTTTATAAATTTTTAAGTACAAAATAATTATTAAATTTGGTCAAAATTTGATCTTTAAATGCTTATGAAAAAAAATTGTGCAAATGTATTTCAAATTTCAACTTAGTAGGTATTTACTACAATAGCAGTACAGTAAATACTGATATTGGAAGTGATCACCACAGACAGCTGGATTGTTAATGGCACAAAACACACACAAAATGACATAAAAACTCCAAAAAATGTGTGTCATCCCAGAAAAGTTCAAATCAATTGTTGTGTTGTGTTTTAATGAACAGCTACCGTGCCTCTTTTGGTTGACAGTCTAAAAAATCCGTTGCTTAACACACCGAAGTAGAAGGACCCAACACAGACTAATATAATATCTAATTATAAGTTATGGTGGGTCATGGTTCATATTTACAGGTATCTAATTTAGGTACCAGTATAATGGCTATTTAGGCAGGTATAGCATACACCTACACGAATACCATTTGTTTTTATTTTTTATTCATATCATTTGTACCTATATTAGAAAGAAGTCATAATATCAATTACATTTTATTTTTTTATTTCCTTAATAACCTATTGTGGGTCTCGCAGGTGGATGTTTAGAGGTAATTTACCAATATAATAGCTGTTTAGATATTATGTATAATGGTACCAGGGTTTTTTTTAATGAATTTTTCTGACTGCACAAACTTATTATGACTTGGTCACCCGGCCCTACCATGTCTCTGGAGCCGCCCCTGTGAACTGTGCCGACTATACTACCTAGCTAGTACCTATTAACCAGCTACTGTTTACTGTATATTGTACATTATCTATATTTTTTACTTTCAGAAAAGGTACTCGGAAAGTCAGAAACGATATGTAAAAACACATAAATTCTGACTCTCTCACGATATGCCAAATAAATCATTTTATATTAACGCACTATTTTTATTATACATTTGTAGAAAATAATTTTAAAATTTTGTTTGTAAATATTAATAATAATACTTACTAAGTAGGTAATATTTACTTGAAATAGATAATTTGTAATAATAATTGTTTATAAAAATAAAAACAATTAATTGATTAGGTAAATAATTTCTTTATAATTTTTGAAATATACTATTACATCAATTAATAATTATAATTTTGACTGAATCAAAATGCGTATAGACCACTACAACTTTTACAAAGGAAAATTGTTATTATATGTTTGTTCATGCTGCTGGCGTCAGCATTTCTGTCATTATATCTACAACAGCGACAGCGTACAGCACGCACAATGGGCAACTCTTTTATCCCCACTCTTCCCGTCTCTTCCTATTCATTACATACTCGATCCACTCCATACAAAAACGTATTTATAATGTCTTTGCTCAATCAATGTAAACACCGCCATATTGTTTTATATTTTTTTTATTCTCTAGTTTTTTTACGTTGTGTCAACATAACCAACAGAAATCGTAATATTATAATACGTAGTACTGTGTGGTGTGTACTGGCGACGCTCGCTATTACAGCAGCTCCCGATCTTTTTTATTATTAATTGTGTACATACACGTTCTATCTTTTCTCATTGTTGTCATCAGTCAACTGACACAATAATCTTTGTAACCTTATCTGATTTCGCGGAGACTGAGTCTGCAGATCATTTACATAACGGATATCAATAAATCATAATATTTCGGTCAAAATCGGTGAGTACTTATTCATTTGGTTCCTTTTGTAATATCTACCTCTTTGTTAGAGAATCCGAACTGACTATCGCCAATAAGAATCGAACGTACGGTGATCATTACACTATCACCCGCGTTATTCTTGGCATCACTCGTCACTTGCGTAAGCCCGCCAGCAATCATTGTGTGTTGTGTGAGTGGCCGCCCTGGTCGCCCAGATGCAATACGCTGTGAATCGACCAATCTTATACCTCCACCTCAGTCATTGATGCGTGGACATTCTGGGGCATCAGTGGATATCGTGACAACTGCATATACTTCCGTAGCATAAGTTAGTTGTAAAATTATCTCCACCTGTTTTGAGCTCTGTGGTCATTGCACCAGACCGATCCGAGCACAGAGAGACCCCCGCTTATACGTTAATTGCATAATCCTATTTCCCATTGTATAACCTGTATCCTTCACACCTTCGCGTTTCGGTGCGTTCTGGTTCCTTGATGTCCATCGTCGCGTCATTGCCAGCCACCATTAATCCGTTTAGCTGTGTGTTGGATTACATATATCTTGGGAGTAGGCGTCGTCGTCTTGTCACCTCTAACAACGTTAATCGTACATGCAACTTTAGTTGCCTATCCTTGACGCCGTCAATCTGTTCGGTAGATACAATCGCTACAAATTTATTCTATCGAGCTGGTCCTTCAAATCATCAAAATACCCTACAATGTTTATTGTTTAAGTAAAACTACTTTAATTGGTTCAACTAAAGAAAACTTTAAGTGTTACCATTTGAGTCTGTATATAAAAAAAAACTGTTGTATATATAATTAAAAACTTTGAATCCTTTCTGAATATGAAAAGGGTTATTAAAAGAAAAATATGGCATTTCATGTCAGAATGGAGTATTCTAGAAAAGCGTTCGGTCAAAATTCATAGATTATCTAGGTCCAAAAATCTACGACTCAATTCCAGTAAATATAAAAAGGGACATTTTCTATACAGAAGATAATCGTATAACTATAGAAATGAAAAAAAAAATGCAGATTTGGTTATTTTTAATACTTGAATAAATAATAAGAAACTGTATTTAACTGTTGTACTTTAATATTAGTCATAAGTATTCTAATTGTATACATTGATTATTCAGTTTTGTCCGCTTTTCTTATTTGTAATTAAATTTTTCATATTATGTTAATAATAATATAACTCTCTACCACCACCACAAGCATGTGCTTATTAAAGGTGGTAGATATTTTTTTTGTTTTAAAAACAAATAGTATAATAGTATATAAACAATTTTTAATTTTAATTTGTAGTATTTATTCAATTATTTTTTTATAATATACAATAAAATATCATCATGAAATTCTTTTTTTGCACTGCACAAAGTAAAAATTTTCACTTCACAATTACTTTTCTCACTGCACAAAATGTGTCTTACTGCACACTAAAAAAAACCCTGAAAGTTACTGTATAGCGTTTTAATGTGTTTTTATCTTAATAACTCAAGCCACATTTACTTTTCCGTAGTAAAATTAAATGAAAATTGAACATAAAACAATATTACAAAAGTAGGTAAGTATGTCATAATTTCCGGTAGGTAGCATATGTACACTAGTACCGAATTTTTAACTAAGATACCATAATATAATATATATAACTAAAGATCTGCAGAGGAAAAAAATGCAAGTCATCAACATCCTATCTAGTGAACATTATTTTATAATTTTTTGTATAGTTTGTGGTCTGTGTTCAAAATTATTGGTGAGGTTAAAATTTGCCAACATTTGTATTCATCCGATAAAATGTCTGAACACATATTTCATAAGTTAGGTAGGTATATTATTTTGAATTTGTCATGAGTCATGACATTTGGATAGGTAGGTAGTAAAAACTACTTTCTTATATTTCTTAGTAAATTTTTCTCAATAATATTATAAATATATTTGAATGTTATTAACTATTAGTAAAGTTCAACTTAAAAAGTGGAAAAGTCGTTTTCAGGTAACCGAATGATACCTCATATGGGCCATGACTAATTCAAATATAATGACGTTACAGAAGTCTTATCCGATGACTAGGATAGTCGTCATCAGTACAAATTGGCATAAGATAGGTAGGATTTTGGACGAGATGCCCTTATAAGAGAATGGACTACATATTATCGTCTTGGTACTGGCAAATGGCGAGAAAATCTCATAATATGGTAGATGAGAACAAATACGTCACTGGTGATGAGGCCCGTTTGCGAGGACTGCGTCTGCCCGTCTGGCTCACGGAGTTTCTAGTGTTATATAACGTGGACAAAAAAAATCTTAAATATTTATGTTTTTTTTTTTTTTAATAATAATTATTCCTTTTTATGGCAGCTGTTGTAGGCTATTTTTATTTTTCAAAGGGAAAACATATCCAACCACAACAATCAACTGATATATTATATGATATTAATTCTTACAATACTATGTCTCTACGAGTTGTCAATAATTTTTCATTAATTTGTAGTGCCTAATAATTAACTGAGAATATTATTGACAACTTGTAGAGTCATTTTATAATAATTAATATTATAAATAATTTATATATTAATATATTATAATTTATAATATACATTATTTGATTCTTGTGGTTGGATAGGGTAAAGTGTATAGTTATTGGCACTTTAAGGAAATTGTTACACAATATCAATGTTTAAATCATCCAATCAGAGTATAAAACTACTATCAAAACTTTTACTGATTAAGAATATTAATACTTATCTTTATCAATAACTATATTGAGCATAGGAATACTTATGTTTGATAAATTAAACATATTCCATTGCAAAAAAAAAAAATTTTAAACATAGTTATTGGCACCATAATTGTATTATTGACACTTGTAATTATAGTTATTAGCACCCATAAATTTATATATTCAAATGTACCTAGGTAGTAGGTACCTATAATTACCTATATATTTACAGCTTAAATCAATTAGATATTTAAACTTTTTTTCTACATAATACCTATATTAAATTAATATATGCGTGTATTTACATTAAAATATAATTTTTCAAATAAAACAATTGCTTATTAATATATTCTTAAATATTTAAAACTAACCATAGCTAGGTACCTACCTACCTATTACTCAAAATTATTTTTAAAATAAAATAATTAATTAGGTAGTTTTTAAAACAATTATGTAAATAAATAACAAGTTTAAATTAAACAATCTTTTGCCTTTAATGATTAAAAATGTTTAAACTTAACATTTAGGTACTCCAGTAAAAATATAATCACAAATATTTATAAAAGCCATTTACCTAATAAACCATTAGTTGGTAGGATCATTAAAATAATAAATAGGTATAAATCTATAAAAATATTAAATTAAAAAATCCTCTGTTTTTATTTATTAAAAAACATGTTATATAAACACAATAGTAAAAAAAATATTACAAACATAACAAGTAAAAACATAATCATAAATATTTATAAAAGCCATTTACCTAATAAACCATTAGTTGGTAGAAACATTAAAATAATAAATAGGTATAAATCTATAAAAATATTAAATTAAACAATCCTCTGTTTTTATTTATTAAAAACTTATTTGTATAAACACAATAGTAAAAAAGGTGGGAAAGTGGGTGTCGCTCTGCTGTACAGTAGGTTACAAGTGGGTCACTGTATAATGTATGATATTAAATTTGAATTCAACGATATAATATCATTGTATAAGAAAAACGATTCTGAGCGGAGACGGTATGTCAGTCTATGTATAAGACATATTATATACATATCTATGGTAAACAAAAAATAGTTACCTATAATAAATTCCAAATTAATCATATCAAAATATCCCTTAGGTACTTATAACGCGTTATACATCAACAAAAACCGTGATACTATCATAGATATATAATAGTACACTTTAGAAGTTTCAAGTATCCACGAATAATATTATTCAATCACAACAAAATAACTAAAATAGTTATTCTAGGTTTTTTAATATGTAATTTCGTCCAAATTTGAATTTAAAATGTCTGTAAAAAATAACTGTGTTCATATATTTTTTAGATTTTTTGGTTATAGTATGAACTATTTACGAGAACCTTTGTGTTGAATTTGCCATCCTTAGCTATAAAAACTGCACATTTTATAATTTATTAATTACAATGATTGATAATTTTCGAGATTTTGATAAATTTTGTCAAAATTTGATCTTTAAATGCTTATAAAAAAAAACTGTGCCTATGTATTTTTAATATTTTTCAACTGATATTGTAACAATATATCAGGAGCCTTGCATTAAATTTTTACACTTTTTGGCTCAACAGATAAAACTTTATTGATATTTATAGAAAAAAAAACTAAAAAAAATTGAAAGCTGTAAAGGTCCATAAACAGCTCAAAAAGAGTCAAAATATTTTAAAAATTGTATGGTGTATAGGAAATGATAATATAAACATTCAGTGAAATTTTCATGTATCTACAGTTATTTGTTTTTGAATTACAACAAAATAAGGAAATCGCTACATGGGAAATCGAGTGAATATTCAATGTTGTAAAAATTTGAATTTCAAACGCTCATAAAAATTTAATTTGACTTTCTTATAGACATTTTTCTTTTGATAAAGGTAGACAAACTTATAAGGAATCTTGTGTTTAATTTTTAAATCTTAGATTTAAAAAGAAAAAGTTTTACGAATTCTTAACTCAAAATAATTTGCTAATTTTCGTGATTTTCCCATATTTTGTCAATTTTTGAACTTTAAATGCTTATAAAAAAAAATTGTGACTAAGGATTTTTAATATTTTTCATCTGCCTTTGAAACAATATATTAGGAGCCTTCTATTAAATTTTCAAGCTTTCGCAACCAACAAATAAAATTTTATTGATATTTTTAGAAAAAAACTAAAAAAAAATGGAAAATGAAAATGTCCCTAAACAGTTCAAAATAAATCAAAATATTTTGAAAATGTTATCGTGTATAGAAAATGCAAATATAAACAACCAGTGAAAATTTCATGTATATACGTTCATTTGTTTTAGAGTTACACCAAAAACCAAAATCGATTTTTTGGAAAACCAATTTTGCTTAAAAATTCCCGTTTTTCCTTAATTTTTAAGTTGTTTTTCCCGGCGCTTGTGAAAACTACTGGGAAATTTATACTTTTGACCCCCCAAAGTACCAACTAGATTCACTTTCCTATCAGAAAAGCTACTGATGAAGAAAATCCAAGCACTTTTACTGTCCTAAAACGTGATGACAGACACAAAAATAAAAAAAAAAATAAAAAAATAAAAAAAAAAATAAAAAAAAAAATAAAAAAAAAAACACACATCATTGTAAAATCAATACATTCATCGTTTCACTCAGAATCTAAAACACACATCATTGTAAAATCAATACATTCATCGTTTCACTCAGAATCTAAAAATGAATATTAAAACTATTCATAATACCTTTAGATATAGGTACCTAATAAACAATTAATTGGTACTTTAAATTAATAATTTTTTTGTAAAAACTAGAGTCAGTCATAACATTTTCAATTTTCATTGTAAAACTTATAGGTAGCACTAAAAATTAGTACCTACCTAACTAATAATAATTAACCGACCCAAACTAAATTGTAACAAACCTATAGGTTACTTGTCAATATTAATAAATTAGTAAATTGGTTTCAGAAAACGCTTCCCTTTTTTTAGGCATTTCTAAAATGTAGGTACCTAAGATATAATATTAATCTTTACTATTGTCTATTATAGAATAGAAGAATGTAATTTAAAACTGTTTAAGTAGGTAGGTACATATTATATAGTTTGATTTTATAAGGTAGGTATTAATAAATAAATAGGTAGTGCCAATAATAAAAATAAAAATGTTTACTCTTCATTCAATTATTGGCACACAATGCCAATAACTAAAAAACTGAATAACTGTAAGACAGTTATTGGCATACCTACTAAATTAAAAAAAATATTAATCTAAACCTGATTTGAAGTATGTAATTTCATTTGAAATATTCTAAGGAATCAGAATATCTAAGGTTCAAATTATTTAGATTACTATTCAATCAATTAATGCTTATGTAAAAAGATAATATAATAAACAGTACAATATTGAAAGTTCTTACCTGATTTTGGATTTTAGCACGAATTAATTGTCGAGGGAAAAATATTCATATAACTGATCACATAAATTTAATATCAAACGTTGATTACTTAACTATACAAGTGTGTCTAATTAACAATTAAAAAAAACTCCTCAAATTATCAATAACATTATTATTTATGAATAATAACATATTTAGGAGCCATTAACTATACCAGTGCCAATAACTCTACACTTTACCCGTTGTCCCTTTGAAAAATAAAAATTACATAAAACACCTGCCGCATAAAAAGGATAATTATTCAAAAAACCCATAAATATTTAAGATTTTTTTTCCACGCTAAATGAAAACGTCCTTTCTAGTGGTGATGCCATAGTCTTCTATCTAAACAAATATAGGGAACAATTATTTTATTTGAAGTCATTTACGTCAATTTCAAGCCATTAATAACTGCTAATTTAATTTTTTAACTATATATAGGTACTTATGGTTACTCCACCTCCAGCCACTCCAGCATTTACAGTCATTTTATCAACATATAATTAAATGATTAATATATACCTAACCTATTAATTATTTATATTACACAAAAATAAATACGATACTAAATGTTTTAATTCAAATATGATATTATAATTTGTATCCGTGCAACTTATTATATCAGTTTAATAAGCCTGTATTTTGTACACAAAAATAAAATGTATTTAAATTGCATTATTTAATATGGGAGTTAAGGCTCCGTCGAACAGAACGCGTTAAATGGCTCGTCGGCGTGGTGTTTTATAATTTTTTTTTTTTTAGTCTGAGTGGAACGATGAATGTATTGATTTCACAATGATGTGTGTTTTTATTATATCTGAGGATTGAAAATTTAAAACAAGATTACATGTAAGTAGTTAATTCTGTTACCAAAAAATCTAAAAAATACACATGCACAGTTTATTTTTATAGTCATTTTAAGTTCAAATTTGGACGAAATTACATAATAAAAAACCTAGGATAACTATTTTAGTTATTGTGTTGTGATTGTATAATATTATTCGTGGGTACTACAAACTTCTAAAGTACACTATATATATCTATGGTAGTATCAGGGTTTGTTGTTGATGTATAACGCGTTATAAGTACCTAATGAATATTGTAATATGATTAATTTGGAATTCATTATAGGTACCTATTATAGTTCAATTTGTTTTAATACCATAGATAAGTATATAATATGTCCTCTGTTTTTATTTATTAAAAACTTATTTGTATAAACACAATAGTAAAAAAATGAATATTAAAACTATTCATAATACATTTAGATATAGGTACCTAATAAACAATTAATTGGTACTTTAAATTAATATTTTTTTAGTACAAAATTGAGTCAGTCAAAACATTTTCAATTTTCATTGTAAAACTTATAGGTAGCACTAAAAATTAGTACATACCTAACTAATAATAATTAACCGACCCAAACTAAATTGTAACAAACCTATAGTCCATAGATAAGTATATAATATGTCTTTTACCTAGACTGACATATACCATCTCCGCTCAGAATCGTTTTTCTTTTACAATGATATATCATTGAATTCAAATGTAATACCATCCATTATACAGTGACCCCCTTGTAACCTACTGTACAGCAGAGCACCTTTTTTAGTCTGAATACATTGAAACTTGAAGCATATATTATTAATTATTATAGTTGGTAGTAGGTAACATTTTCGGAGGGTGGTAATTGGTAAAAATGTGTATTATGGTTAAATAGATTCAATTACATAATATAAGAGAAATCCATATTAATAAAATTATAAAATGCATGAAAAAGAAACATAAAATTAATAAAATAAAGTATTAATAAAATTTTTTTTCGGGCAACCAGAATTATACCCTCGAATATGATGTCAATTCAATTCATGAAGTCTAGATTAATAAATATATTAAGGAATCTCATTTTTCGTGTTTTTACACTTTTGACATTTTTTAGCATAGAAATGCATTTTATTTTGATTAAATATTAAAAATTTCCTTGCTGTGGACCTGTCCTACAATGTAATATCTATAACTATATAAATGTGAAATGAAAATCTCTCTACAGGCTAAACTGTGGAACTACTTATTAGATCTTTTAGATTTTATTTTTAAACGAAAGAACGTTCACGGAGAAGGTTCTTATGAAAGAAAATTTTAGGAAAATCCACCGGAAATGTAGGAAATCTGGATGTCAAAAATACAACAGTGGCTTCATCTGTCCGGAAAAAAATAAACTAAATAATAAAAAATGTATAGTTTATTGTTGCTGCAGATTAAACTAATAATAGTGTATTATATATCGGTTGCTATCGGTTAATCGGGCGTGTTTGTTGATTTGTATTATTATTTTTTGTCAATACATATATATATATATTTATATAAAAATGAATGTTTGTGGGTAGATTGGACCTCTGGGAAGAAGATGGCCTAAATTAAAAAGGGTTAAATTCGGTTTTTTTTTATTCATTTTAGTACTGTTTTAGGTTAGGTTAGGATTTTGTATTAATTGATTATATTAATCCACGGTAGGTGGAATTAAGTAAAAACGACAAACTTGGTATGACTTTGATACTTTAGAGTTAAATCATACACTTACGTAAGACTGCACGGGGTCCGCAATCTACCGCAGATAGGTTGCCTATCTGATAATATACTGCTGCGAATCAGAATTTTTATTCCGGACAACAGAAAAGTTAAGATAAATTTCGAACACCATACACCAATAAAATTAATATTAAATAACGAATTGAACAAAGTTTGAGTCGTATAGAGCAGGTAGTACCTTTGACGGGCAACGAAGTGCACGGGATCAGCTAGTATCTATAATCTATATACTTACCTAATAATTAATATGTAATATTATCTATAATATTATATATTGTGTTAATTATGATTTATGACCTGATGTCCTAGACCCATTTTGTGTACCTAACCTGCGGAATTACAACATATTTTAACTCTCAATATTTCATAAATAATGTTGGGAATAAAATTATAAAATATTCCTATGGTCGGTAGTTACTATAGTTTATTCAAATGCATTATTTTAAAAACAACGAGAATTGAAATAGCTATGTATATATTTATGTTGTCGGTTCTTCACAGGCTTATAGCTAAAGAATAATTTATAGCAACAACTTTTCTTGAATTTCGAGTCAAATCCTTCTCCTCATTTTTAAAGGTTTTCTTTTGTGATATATGCTTAAGCAGGTAAAATAAACATTCTAAGTATAAAAATTAAATTATATGTAAAAATAAAAAACAAATTTTTATAAGGTAAAATTGATTTAATCTATAAGATATAGAGCACTTATATTGGTTTAATATTGCCTTATAGGTTATGGCTTATGCTCCTTGGAAATAACTTGCACTGTAAATTCACAAAGCGGTTGAGTGGGTGTGACTTTGCTGTACAGTAGTGGGTACAGTAGCGGATGGTGTTAAATTTGAATTAAATTATAATATAGGTAATATCATTATTTCATTGTATACGAAAACCGATCGTGAGCGGACACTGTTTGACAGCCAAAGATATTTTACATTATATTTATATTATAATTATTAATATGGTAGCTGTTATTCGTATATAATAATATACTTTAGAAGTTTCAAGTAGGTAGGTACCCACAAATAATATAGACGGATAAGGTAGGTAGTTAAATTATTTAATGTATTTTTTTGAAAATAATATTACATAAAACAAGACATGTTACTTGTCAGGAGAAAATTTTGGATCAGTTGGAAAATTTTGGGTGGAGAAGTATCTAAGTTAGTTATATTATCCTATAAAAATATTATAGTTGCCAAAATACAAAATTCAAAATCACTAATTAGCCAAATCAACTTACCTTTTTGGGTAGATTTTCTTTTCTCAACACTAATATTATATTGCCTTTATTTTTTTTTTTTTTTACTTAAATGTGGCCTGAATTTTTTACCAAGATAATTTTTTTGATTCATTTTTAATATTAAATACACTATTAAAAACAAATGCAAATTCCGTATGCTCAGGACAGCAATCGTAGGTATAATAAGACAAAATAATAAATATTGTTCATTGATAAATTGTTTACGCCCATTATGTAATCCATAAACTGGTACCTACCTATTTAGTATTTTTGTCAATAATACGTATTTATCGTCATTCGTGGAAATAACAATAACGAAAACACTAATTATGGCAGTGGTCGCCGCCCGCCGGTCGGCTAAATATATATTACTAATATAATATTAGTATCAGTGGCGTACGCAGGGGTAGGGTTCTAGGGTTCTGACCCCCCCTGAAATATCTTCCTTTTACAAAAAAAACCTTATTTACCACCATTTCAATACACAGAGTTGATCAATGGTATGTAATTTTTAATAAATATAAAATTAATTGTTAGATATGACAATCAACAAAGACGTCGGTAATCATAGTTTCAGTTTTTTCTTTTTCTAATTTAGAACATTGCTAATAATGTTAACGTAATAATAATAATAATAATAATAATAATAATAATAATACTAACGTCTGCCATAATCGTCGTATGCTGGTGTATCATCGTATCATCGTCCATCGATTATTACCACGTTTATTACGACACGAAGAGGCTCTATAGATGACTAGGTTAAACACTTGAGTGTTCTAAATATAGACTAACTATAATTTATGATGACCAATTTTAATATAAAAATGGTTTAGCAAAAAATAATGTAAATTATTTACTCATGTAAAACCCTAACTAAACTAAAATCCTGCGCACGCTACTGATTAGAATATTAAGTACGCCCTCGCACGCACATGCACAAGTCATTAAAGTCATTAGATCAAAATATTCAAATCCAATTTATGAACGTGAAATTACGCACTGACAAAAATTAAGGTACTTCTAGTGGTTCGATTTGAAAAATGTAAAGATGTTTGTGTCGGTAAACATATTTACTTTGCATCAGTCGGAGTTGCACTTTTTCAATTTTAGCAAATTCTTGACGAGAATAAATATTTTATATTTTATAAATTTATACATTTTTGGTATTGAATATATTCAAAAATATCCAAAGTATAAAAAATATGCTCCGACCGATGCAAATTAGACTTGTTGACCAATTAAAACATCTTTACATTTTTTAAATCGAACCACTAGAAGTACTTTAATTCTTGTCAGTCGCTAAGGTCGTTTTGATGAAAAATTAATAGAGTTTGCAGGGGCCTTAAAACGTTCAATCGCCTATGCTACGCGTGTTAAGCCCCGTCCACACCAAAGAAAATTTTGTCGGAAACAAGTGTTTCCAACATTGTCATCGACAATGTTTCCGATTTCCGCTCATAAGAGGTAACATAAATATTTGTCGACGACAATGTCAGAAACATAATATTATGTTTCCTTACAAATGTTTCTTGGTCTGGACCGGGCTTTAAATTTCGTTACGGCTTATTTCCTCACCCGTTCTGCTCGCCCAGTTCCGCGATGTTTCATGAGCTCGTACCGAGTTCGAATATTATTAAAACAATCTCCGGTTAATTACTCCGTAAGTCCCTCTAATAATATTCGACTTCCTATCCCTTATGTTTCTTATTACTAATTTATTTCTTTAATTAATGATTTAATTTTCTAACTTACGCGCTTTAACCATTTAATTTTAATCACAAAAAAAAAATTTACTTTTCATTAATTGTTAACAATTATTCTATTAACTTATTCGTATCAATATTATACTAAATCTTATCCAAGGGCCCCTATAATTAATTCTTTTTCAAAAACTTTTCAAAATTTGACGCCAATTACTTTTATTCCATAAGGTCATCTACTGCCTTTTAATTCAAAATCTATTTTTCTTCAATATAATATATCAATTAATTTCTTTCAACAATTATCTATCATATATCAACTTATTTCTTTCAATAATAAAACGGTATGGAAATCGTTCAACTATTTATAAAAGTTTTTTTGCTTAATTTTCTTTTCATCCACCTACAATATTATTTTTTTTGTTTCAGGAATAGAGCAATATTAGCACCTTGTAAGTTGTACTTGTTTCTGAGATACCTTGCTACAGGTTCACTTTTGTTAACTATTTCTGACTTTACTGAGATCTGTGAATCATCGGCCTGTCAATACATTCTCCAAACATGTAGAGCCATAGCAAAGCAAAGACCACAATTTGTGTCGTTCCCAAAGAATGATGTTGATACAAGAAGGGTAGTCACTGGATTTTACGGCTGATGTAGATTTCCCTGAGTAATAAGAGCCAAGAAGTATAGGCTGTACACATGTAAAAATTCAATCACCGGGTAAATATAATACTATAGCAATGAGATTTGTTGCGTTTTAACCATGGTTTATCATAATTTTTTTTAGGTGGAGATAGTGAAGAAAACTTTAGGAATAGGAAAGGTTATTTTTCCATCAATGTCCAATGCATTTGTAATCCATGGCTTCAAATTACAAACATAGTGTCACGATGGCCAGGGGTATGCCGTGATCAAACCATTTTTGACAATTCTGTAATCAAACGTAAATTTGAAACAGAAGTCATAAAAGGATATCTCTTAGGTGACGGTGGTTATGAATTGAAACTTTATCTTATGACTCCTCTGCTGGCCGCTCCCAGGTGAGCCAGGTAAGCATCATGAAATTGATTTGTGTCAAATCAGATTTCGAATATACAGCTTCCCAAGAAATGCAAAAAATGAAGTTTTGAATTTATTAATTTCATTAGATCATTATCTATTAACTAATATATTGTTTATTTTCATACATTTATTCAAAAATAACATAACCAGATTTTTTGTTATATTTAAGAAAATAAGGTTTTTAATTATAATGTGATAGATGTTTTGGAGTTCTAAAACAAAGGTTTCCTGCGCTCAGCAAAGGAATAACAGTTAACTTGCAAGACACACAATCATGAATAGTGGCATGCGCTATTATCCATAATATCTGTATTGATATCCATGATGAGCTTCCAAATGATTTGTGTGAAGACATCAATGATGCAAATGTCAGAGAAGATAACCTTTTCAATTTGGTAGGAAACACAAGAGGTAGGCAAGAGAGAGATCGCCTGATCAGGGATCACTTTAGCAATTTATAGTGAAATAAGACTAATTTTGTACAACTTTTATATTTTACGACATTTTTATCAAATAATAAAACACTATTTTCTTTATAAACTTAAATATTTATTAAATAAATTAAATTATGCACATTTTTACAACTCAACAAGTAATTATCTACAATTTATAAAATTGTGTAGCAACTATTATATTTCATTACTGGTCGAAGATTTAAATTAGTGATTACTTCGCTTATAGTATCATAATATACATGGAAAATATACAAAAAATAAAATGAAGTGAAAAAATTCTATCTTGTCTTTAATTGTATAACTTGCCACATAGTAAACATCATGTAACATGAACATTATCACAATATTTAATCATCGTCATTATCGTCATTGCCATCATTGTCATTGTCATCATCGTCATCATATTCAGTTAAATCAATACCTGCAAAATAACAAAATAAATATATATATATACTCAATCTTATCAATAGGTACTAAAGAAAAAATAATATTTTTCACAACCTATTTTAAATTTAAACATAATAATGTACACTATAAATATTATAAATTTGATATATTCTGAAAAATATGTGTTTAAATAATACTACTCTAGTATTCGTTCATATAACAAAAAAATGCATTTTCTATACTTGTCTTATATAAGAGTAACCTCACGGAAATATGTTATTGAAATTGGCAATGCTAACGAACACTGAACTTCACTTTATTATTACAATCAACTAGCTAATAGTATGCTATTTTCCGAACATGGACAATGGTCGGAAACTAACGTTAATGAAAAGCGATTTAATTGAGGGTATGGCTGTGATCCAGGCATGTCAATCTCAAAGTATTTACTGGGCTATTGAATTACTGTTTATAACATTCTGGGCCTGATCGGACAGGAAAAATATTGATCGCTTATATTATAATATCCAGTGCCACGATCGTGGAGCGAGCTAAGTAAAAAAAAATAATAACTACAGAATGGTGTGTGTATAGTATATAAAGACAGGAGTTACCTATTTAAACTGTGTAAAATCCAGGTAAATTTTTAATACCTCAAAACTAATTTTGTAATGCACCAATTAACTCCTAGTAAACTCCAAAACATCAGAAATATTGTGCAGAACGTGCTTTTGTAAAAAATCATCAAAATCGTAAGTTTAAAAATTAAGTTTTAAATGAAAAAGTGCAAACTTTTTAATGGAAATTTATATTAAATTCAGAATCACAGTAGCCGTCATTGTAGTCGTTGTTGCATCAGTGTTGCCAATGTTACCAACAATATTACCGTTCTTATAGATTATTGTGTAAATACCACGGACTAAAATATTAAGATACTATATCTTAGTCCGTGGAAAATACTCAATATTTAATAACCATACAAATTAGTGATATCACAACAAAAACGCTTCGTAAACTACGTGTAAAAATGGCTAAGTAAAAAAAAATATAAGAACTTTAAGCTCTTTAATTTAAGTAAACTTATTTTGTTTCTATAATTTATTTACTTGGCGAGGAATTATTTAGAATAATATATAAATATTAATAATAATAATAAGTTATATTTTAATAGTCCATCACCATTTAATTATTTTGTTCATCACCACACTTTATTTCTTTTAAGAAATAATTCTTAGAAAAGTAATTAAATTATTGAAACAAGATAAGTTTACTTAAATTCAATATACTTAGCATTTATTCATGATATCACATCTTTATAAAGCTTAAAGATCTTATATTTTTTTTACTTAGCCATTTTCACACATAGTTTACGAAGGGTTCTGGTTGTGATATAATTATACTGAATACTATCATACGTATTTTATATATTATTATATATTATTAGTATTTTAAAATATTTTGATTACAATTGTTACTCGTCGAATGGTTTGCAAAAACAGGGTGTCCATATCTGGTAAAATAATCCCTCAAATAGCCATCATTAATTGATCCGTAACTAGATATTATTGGCAACTGTATTCGAGGAGGCCTTTGTTCAACAGCATTTGGTGGCTCTTCATCATCGGATATACACTAAAAATAGTTGAACAATTAGTATGAAAATATATTATTTGGTGGTTAACAGACTGGTACGTAATATAAGCAATTAATACTTAAATTCAGCTACCCATGTCGTTTATCCAAAAGCTCTGTTATCTGAATATCTATAAGCGCTGTAGCGATTGAACACGTAATTATGTAGACATGTAAAAGTACATATTTTCGTACATACTATATATATATATATTATATTAAATTCTCAGTATCCGAACTAGGTGAGGTCCAAAAAGTTCAGATAATTGTTACTGTTACTTCATGAATCGCTGTGAAAAGTAGCAGCGACTGTTACTTTTTAACAAAACTAACCTATATTCTATCTCGCAATGACTGTATACAGCAATAATAATTTGAGAAGTAAGTGTATGTATGTTCTCAGTGTGCAGAAAGTGCACATTTACATTTTTTTTAATAATATAGAAAACAAACAATTTAAAATTAATTAGCTCAATTCTCAAAAATGCATCAAATTCAGGAATGTAGAACAAAATATCTAATAAATGTTATCTTACAGGTAATCTAGGTAATTGAATTATTTTGCATTTTAGCCAATATTTTATTACTTATTATTTAAGTATAATGAATTTTAAAATGTTTGTGTTTATTTATAAAATTGTTTTTTATGTAGTTTATAAGTAATCTAAGCTAAAATAATTTTACCTAACCAGCAGACACTAAATGTACATTTTTATAATACTAATTACCGTGTGTAGTATCTGATATGCACAGTAGTCGTTGATTTATATTATGACTCATATCACTACTGTATATTAAATGATCATACTTTTTATTATATTTTATAATATATCCGATCTTATTATTATATACCTTTAGCTTCTATAATATATCTGTGTACTTCAACCACAGCATACACCAGAAATCGGCTGAAAATATTTTAAGTGTATTACCAGTATAGTGCTTTCATTGTTGATTTCATCACCGCTGTCATCTGAATCTGTTATAACTATTGGTTTATCCATGATACCGTTAAAATATTCTTTGAGATACTTCTCTATTGTGAGACGGTACTTGCTCTTCTTTGGAACTACTTAAACTTCCACTACAATTCCCACGATTACGTAAATTTAATTTTTTTTATTCTCCTCTACTACATCCATATCTGAAATTTAATATTCAATGGTTTAAATTGTTTCATATACCTACGGATTATATTTTTAAATTACAACAAATAACTAATATCGGCACTCTTGGTTTTAATATATAATTTTGTCCAAATTTGAACTTAAAATATCTGTAAAAAATAAATTTGCTTATATATATTTTTAGATCGTTTGGCTACAGTATGAACTATTTATGAGAATACTTGTTTTAAATTTTCAATCTTAAGTTAAAAAAATTGAACACTATAATTTTTTAACTCCAAGTTTTTTTAAATTTTAGAGATTTATTAAATTTTGTCAATATCAGAGGTTTAAATATGTCTTATAAAAATAATTGTGCTTATGGATCTTTAATATTTCTCAATTGCTATTATAATTACTTATAAGGAACCTTGTATTCAATTTTCAAACTTTTTGATCCAACGTATAAAATTTTATTGACAATTATAGAAGAAAAAAATTAAAAAAATTCAACCATCTAAAAATAATTCAAAAACATTTTGAAATCGCTATCATGTATAGAAAATAACAAATAAATGAACATATAATGAAAATTTCAAGTACCTACGGTTCTTAGTTTTTGAATAACGACAAAATAAGGATAGATATCAATAGACATTTTTTTAGGAATTTCTAACTAGAAATAATTTGCCAATTTTCATGATTTTGATGAAAATTGTCAAAATTCTAACTTCAGACGTTCATAAAATATGACAGGATTTACGATCAACTTTTTTTTTAATTTCCAACTAACATCAATTATTGAGGAACATTGTATTATATTTTGACAAGCCGATAAATCAGTAAAAATAGGGTACACAGAAAAATTATTGCGCATGCGCAAAAGATTAGAGTTAAGAACTTGTAAGTCATAGGAATTTATGATATAATAGTTTAACTGCAAACAGAATTCAAACATATAAGTAACTGTTATTAGTTTTTGCAGATACAGTATATATGAAAACAATTTAGAGCAACCATGTCAATTTTTAAATTAATGATTAAACAGGAAATAATTATGAACTCACAACTTTTTTTCTGGTTGTCCTATTTACTGTAGGTAAGCCATGAATTTCATTCCAGTTTTTCCTTAATTACATAGGTGGATTTTGTTATACTGTTTAATAGTCTGTAAAAAAGATAAAATGATTAGTTCTGTGTAATAACTAATAGGTAGGTTAGTACCTATAATTGTGTATTACTTGCTTAAAATTCAATAGGTAAGTACCTATATTAAGTTTATTATTTTCTATAATCAAATAGATTTAAAAGATTATGTTATAAAACTCACCGTGTCATATGATAGATCTTGGAAATGGCCAAATTAATTTTTGTCATTAAAAATAAATTTCTTAGGATATTGAATAGGTATGTCAAAAAACCAATCTTTATATTTTGATCTGTAAAAAAACAGCATAAATTAAACACGCGGGTTGTATAATAGGATAATAGCAGGTACCTACTACTTTCACATTAAATTTAATCACTTTTAAATTTGCTCAAAATTTTTCAATGTGATGGTTTCCTCACATTTCACAGCAGTCATGCAGTCATATTGAAAGATGAACACCTAACGGTTCTTCTCTTGATACGTGGTATTTCAGATCAAATTCTGGAAAAATTAATAAATATTATTTTGAATAAAGTATAGACGTACTTAATCAGTTCTTCCCCGGATTGCGAGAAATACTATGACACAGTATATATGCAAATAAATGTAGCAACCATGTCAATTTTAAAATTAATGATTAAACAGGAAAGTACACAATATGTCAATGTTACATACAAAGTCCGGAATTGTACATTTCGCAATTTGTACAGTGATTTTTGTACACATTGCAAATTGTTCTATGTTGCTGTACAAAGTAACTAGATTGTACAAGTTGCATTATACAATTCGCGATGTGTACAATAATCACTGTAAAAAATTGCGAAATGTACAATCATTGAACAAATCACAAAATTCAAAAACTAATTATATAAATTACAATATAATAATAACTGGTATCTTTTAAAAAGTCTTTACATATTAGTATACTACAGTCATTGAACAAATCACAAATTTAAAAACATTTTATAAGAATTACAATTTTTCATATAAAAAAAATATTATTATAAAACTACATATTACTGACACAGTACATATTGCTCGACATATTGTGATATAAAATAAAACACATGAATATATAAAAATATATATCTCGTATAGTCTTATGAGTTGTGTTTCCCACGTTATGTGGAATCTAAAATATAAGTAAAGGTATAATGCAATAAAAACGATAAAGTTTATATAAGCGACTTTACGATACTGTCATTGAGTCGTTCAGAAATATAATTTAAACAGATTTTAGTGAGGACTAGTGCATTGTACTCGGAACTGCTGCAATATTTCAACTTATATTAGTGTGATTATAGTATTATACAATCAGGCAAAATGAGTGAAGTTGAAAATACCTAATATTAATTTTAAAAATTTAAATAATTTAAAATATTAATTTAAGTGTAAATTCAATGGCCATAGCTTATGAGGAAAATTACAAAAAAAATAATAAATGAGGTACTTGAAACTAAACATCGGAAAAATAAGACTTCATTTAACTACCTACAGACGTTTGAATCGCTACAATATTATAAAAGTAAATGAAGTTCATAAATTGATTTTTCCGTTAAATAGATCAGAAAATAATGAAGTTAAATACTATTTACATTATGATGAAATATATGATGTTCTTGAAAAGTCACATAAAGAAACGGGGCATGGTGGACTTCATAAAATGATTTATCATTTAAAAAAATATGGTTACGTTAATATATCACTTCCTGTTATTCAATTATATTTAAACAATTGTGTAGTGTTTAAAAAAAAAAGGGTTTCAAAAAAAAGAGAAGTACCTAGTTGTTAAACCTATGGTATTTAATAAAGTCAATGCAGGTGGACAGGTAGATTTAATCGATATGCAGTCATGCTATGATGGTGGGTACAAATGTATATGAAATTACCAGGACCATTTACCAAAATTTTTAATGTTGCATGCTCTTAAAACAAAAACTGTAGCTGAAGTAACATATCATTTAATTGATATATTTTGTAATTTTGGAGCACCTTCAATTCTTGAGTCAGACAACGGCCGTGAGTTTATTAATAGTATAATTGATGAATTAAAAAATATACGGCCACAACTTAAGATTGTACATGGGAAACCTCACCACTCTTAGAGTTAAGGAAGTGTTAAAAAGGCAAACAGAGATGTGCAAGATATGTCGGACAATAAATCTAATAAATGGAGAGAAGGTATCCGATTTTGCCAGTTTCAAAAAAATAGTAGCTATCATTCTGGTATTAAACAATCTCCATTTGAAGTATTATTCGGCATAAAAGCACAACTTGGCCTCATTTCTAGTGCCCTGCCTGATAATATACTCAAAACATTAAATTCTGAAAATGATTTATAGCAAGCTATTTCTTCATTAGAGCTCATTAATTATGAATTAACCAAAACAGAAGTAAGTGAAGATAAAACTTTAGGGCAGGTCTCAACTGCAAGTAAAGATAATATTTTAAAGCAGGCCTCAACTGCAAGTGAATGGGTATTAGAAGAAATTACAATTGTGCAAGGTAAAATAAATAAAAATAAAAAGCAAGCTGTAGTTCATTACATCACAAAGCAAAACGAATGAAAACTGATAGTATCGAGTCGTTTCAATCGGTACAAATCAAGAAATATCATAGCTAATACATTATTTTATATTTATAAATAATAATCATATTGATATTAGTAAGCGATCTACTTTCATTTTATTAGGTAGGATAATGTAAGTAATGACGGACTTGTATAAAATCGGTAGTAAAAATGGCATTATTGCACAACTATTTAGTAGTAACTAATGTTCATCTTGTGATGGGGTAAATATGTTAAATATAAGTAATATACCTACTGATAAAATTTCTCTAGGAGCGGCAAATAAAAAAGAATCAATATTTCATGGACAAGGTTTTTTAAAATGTTTATGTACACATAAATGCTATAATAATTAATGTATATGTAAAAAAAAAAATCTAATATGCAACTCACGCTATCATAACTCACTTGATTGTAAGAATAAATAATAATGATAATGTATATTATGTAATTATATTTGATTTTAGTAATATGTAGGTAGTTTTGTAATAATATTTTTTTTATATGAAAAATTGTAATTTCTATAATAGGTATGTTATTAAATTTTGTGATTTGTTCGATGATTGTAGTATACTACTTTGTAAAGACCAGGTATATCTATTTTTATGTGATATACTATACTGCGGCCCACGAGAGAGTACCAGTAGTCCGACGAAAACTCATCTGATTCCGCGCATTCCCCAATACTCGTTTGATAGCTGATAGGTATAATATAGCGGTCGTGGAAATAGCGGGGGAAATGGGGCCTCGGAACGGTCTCCACCGTCAGTCTGCATGCGCAAAACGAAGATACTCCCTCGTGGGCCGCAGTATAACATGTAATAATATTTGATGAGAAATTACTTTAAAACATACTCACCAGTAATGGTAGTAATGGTCATTGTAATTTATAAAATGTTTTAAAATTTTGTGATTCGTACAGTGATTGTTGTACACATCGCGAATTGTAAAATGTCACTTGTACAATCTACCTAGTTACTTTGTACGGCAACATTGTACAATTCCGGATTTTGTATGTAACATCGATATACCGTATTATTATTATTATACGGCAATTCTTCTGTACTGAAAAACAACAAACTAAACTCACCGGCAAAGTCGTCAGTAACTTCAATGTCACAATTAATGGAATTCGGAATGGAAGGCCTTCTGCTGAAACCCGAATCGCGTCCTTCACTGTGATCGAGGGGTTGGGAATGGTATTTTCCAGCTCGTGTTTTCGGATGTTCAAATCTCACGTTCGAGGGAGGAAAATGATCAAAATTTAAAAGAACACGTCAAGTGAAATCGAAATCGCACTTTATTGATGCACTTCTCGCACGGCTTCTTACAATAATTAGCTGCGGCTACATGTTGAACTGCGCCCTACCAACACTCGCGCAGGTGGTCGATTCCGTTGGTCGATACAACCGTGTTAGGCGTATAACAACTGTTATGACAAATTTATTAGATTGTGATGACCATCGAATAATAAGAATATTCTAAAACAACTATTATAGGCGACTTCGTACACGAATGAGATTACCGTCGGACTGGCGTTAGTCTGCGCTCGCAAATTGCTGCGTCACCAATTAATAACTCGAAGTGTAAACAATTATAATATATGGCTAATGATCGTTTTCCCGGACAACTTAAATATTGTATCCAATCACAGCGCGCGGAGTATTATCATATTCTTATCACGAATCTTTACCGCAGTCCGCAGGTCGATGTCGGGGGCAAGCATAGATAATATTATCTATGGGGATTGGGGGCAAGGTTTATAGATAATATGGATATTATCTATAAGCCCTGGATGTCGAGATAGAACATATTTTAATTTGTGTATGAATAATTATTTTACATAATTACGTCGAATTAATACGAATTTGTCGAATTTATCATCTAATATTTACGCGTTTCCGTTATTTAATAAAACACGGAAATTTCGATTGTGTTATAATTTCTTTTTACCTACTTGATTGTAAATATGAAACGGATTAGTCAATCGTTAGTACCTACTTATATTATTAGAAGTGTATTACCTACTTGCGATTTCTAACGCCTAACGAACATCATCAAAATTACGAACAAGAGACGAGTGTAAAAAAGTCAAGATCAACGGAGAAGAAATGACAAACAATTTTCATGGTAGACTGTATGATACAAAACCATGTTGTAACTGCACAATTTCAAACTATGGATAGAAAAAATGACCTCAACAATCTTCAGAATTCTGGTGTAAAGGAAAAAAAATATTAAATCCTGGAAAGAGGTAATAAGATAAATACATTTTAAAACATTACATTAATAAAATATTAAAGTTAACACTGGACTTTCCTTTTATCTTTATTTGGTGATTTGTATGTGAATGAAGAGTTATAGCACTGGTTTTTTAATATAGATACTATAATACTATACTACAGTAGGTTCCCGTTACAACGAATACCAATACAAAGAAAAATCCCGTTGTACAAGTCATAGAAGTCCCCTACTAAAAAGCTATTAAGATTTTCCAAAGCCATTACAACGAAATTTCCGTTATAACGAAAAAAAATTCAGTCCCTTGCAGTTTGTTGTAACGGTATTATACTGTATATCCAATTGTTATTGGCTTAAGGTTATTGCATTTGCAAGTGTTAAAAATTATACGTCACTAATTTAAATTATAAAAATAATTTTCTTTGAATCGGTACTAAACTGTCAACTCATATCTACGAAATACTGAATGTACTACTTCATAAAGTATTATGAATATCTACAGTCTTTTTTATTTTCATTAACAATGTTTTTGTTAACGTTTATAAGTATAATACAAATGTATAATATAATAATATAAATATAGGTACCTATGTATATTTGATTATAATATTATATATATTTGGTTATAATAAATTTACAAAACATACCTTGTGAGTGATCTTCATTTTAAAGAAGAATGTCATAGTTAGTACTAAGTTATTGAAACATAATTTAATTCATACATTGACAATTCCTAAGTTGTCCTCACCAGTTTGTGAGTAATTAATATTGTGAAAACAATTATATATTAATATATACTTATTATATTCTTATATGTGTAATAATTGTTGTGTATCTACCTATCAGGCCATTTTTTAAGGATGTTTTTTATGTCCAAATGGACAAAGTAAAGTACAATGGACCCCGTTGAGTAAGATTTTACTGAGGATTTTACTAACTTTGTGTCCACTAGAATAAATATTAAATTGTAATAACTATAATATATTAATTAAACTATTATTTCTTAGATTTTTCTTCTCTTTTATAAAAAAATATATATTTATATTTAGCATTCTAATCAATAATAAAAGTAAAATATATTTATTAGGTTAGTATAGTAACCTAGTAACGGATACGCCTAGTAACGGCGCCGCTTGTGGCCGTTTTAATTCCGTGTAGAAATAATAAATATTTATTTCTAACATGGGCAGTGTCAGTCTAGATAATAATTGGGGCCCCTCTCACAATAATTCTCAATGTGCCCCTTTACAAAAAAAAAAAAAACCTAGGTCATTTTTCTTTTCTGTGTATACAATTAATATCTTACCATAACTAAAGTCTAATCTCATATACAAGGTATTCATTTTATTATTAGATAGAATTTTATTGTGTTAAATTTAATTAAGTTAATATAAACAAAATAATGTATGGTTACAGCCTTTATAAAATATAATTGTAAATACAGTTTGACAATATTGTTTTGGTAAAAAATATATACTCTTTGATGATTAAATAGATACAAAATTAAAATAAATATAGGTAATAGACACCTAGCACAGATAAGCTGGTTGATTGGAAAGTTAGGAGCTTTAATTCAATATGTAATGCAGATATTCTAATGTAGTTATATATTATATAACCAATAGCCTCCCTTTTACCATGGTCTAAAAAAAATTATTACATTTTTTTTTTTGTTTTTAAAAATTCAAAAATATCTATTTTGTAAAGTTAGGTATCTTTTTTCTATAACAATACGGAGAAATACAATTTTTAAAATCAATTGATTTTTGAATGAATAAAAGCAATTTATATTTTCAAAAATACTGTATAATATATTGTCATTTGTGCTATCCAATAGGTAATAAGAACACACTATACTCGTTGCCTATGTACCTATGTTCTACTTTGTATTTGTTTTTATAATATTCTTAAATATATCCACAAGTAAATTTTATTGGACCATTATTTTTGTAATTAAATTAGCGCGTCACTGGGATTAATTTCAATAAATTAAAAAATGTGTTTCAAAAATCATGTTACCAAGGGTCTATAAAATTGACTTGTGCATAACAGTTCACAATGTTGGATATATTATCAACAATACATACAATTTCAAAGAATACCTATTTTTCTTTATTACCTATTCGATTAGCATTAGTTATTTAAGTGTGGAAACTATACAATTTTACAACAGTATACAATTACAATATTATGCTGTATTTTTGAAAATATAATTAGCTTTCATTTATTCAAAATTTAATTGATTATAAAATTGTTTTTCTCCATATTATAAATTAATATTATTTTAGTATTATTTTTTTATATAGACTACGGTATAAGAGAGGCAATATAAAGGAAATTATCTTATTAATATGTAAATACATAATTGTCACATATAAAATTAAAAAATGTATGAAAATCGCTAGTAAAGTTAAATTTTGTTTTTCTTTCCCATTGGTTAGGCCCCCTAATAAATAAAGATATCCAAGTGCCCACGGTGATTACTGGGTAGCCGGGTGGGCTTGACCGATGACACTGATCATGGTTATATGACTTTGGGGAGTAAATAGAGAGGTCTCTGAGTTAATAAAAAAAAGGGTATTTCTTCTAGTGAAACTTATTTTTACTGGTGGAAGAGTGGACACGCAGTGATTATTCACTAAAAAATGGCCTGCTATATAATATATAATATATAATATGTACCTACCTAATTATTTCTTTTCTAAATGTTTAGTTTTAGAATTGTGTAAATAATTATCATGAATTTAGTGACCACTTACTGACAGTTTAGTCCTTATGTTTAACCATAATTAATGTAATAAAATTAATAAATTAACTATTTAACTAATATGTTTTTATAAATTTACAGCCCGATTTATAGTGTTATGTGGCAACTATAAATTAGAAAAGGAAGCTACAGCTGACACTACAAAATTAATTGACAGTGTTAATAATAGTTCCACAATTTCCACAATTATTCAGCCTGGGAAGGAATTGCGTAATGCTGTGACATCCACATCAATCCTTTGGCAATTCTGGAAGGCAGCTCTATTGGTTTTAGAGAGTATGAGTTTTTAAGAATACTTATGTAATATATAATACATTTTTTATTTAATAATAATTATACATTATTGTGTGATAACTTGATATATACCTAAATTATTACTTACCTACCTATATTCCATATTTATGCCTCTTCATTCGACACCTCAACAATAAACTGTTTAGTGTCAAATATTATTTTTGAGATTGTCTCTAATTAGTTAGTTATAACTAGAGTACAAATTTTAAAGCAATAAAAAACTAAAGAAAACAGTAAAGCTGTCTAAATCTTCCAAAAAAAGATTAATAATAGGTTTTTAAAAAATATTTATCAAAAAAAAAGAGAAACTTTAACAAAAAAGTGCAAAAAAGTACAGCATTTTCACAAGAAAAATGTCTTCACCAAATTATTTTACAAAATTGCGAAGACAAGCACTACAATTAATAATTTTCGGCATTTTGTAAGTGACAATTGGTAAGAAATAAGAATAACAAACCAGGGTCGTCCGCAGGGGAGGGGGCCTAAAGGGCTAAAGCCCCCCCCCCCCATTACCTGTATTATTATTACTTTTTCAAAAAAATATTAATCAAGTTAAACTGTCAACTATAGTAAGCAAGACGTAAATTTCAAATATGTCTTACCAGAATGAATTCATTTTTGAAAAAACATTGTATTTGTAACATCCCAATTTTCATAAATTATCTGTAATTTTTCGGTAAAAGTATGAACTATTTGTATGAAAGACCTTGTATTAAATTGTCTAGCCTTAGCTATACACATTTAATATTTTATAAGTTTTGAACTACAAATTAACTGTGGTTTTGACGAAATTTGAACTTTAAATGCTTATTAAAGAAATAAGCATGATGCCTATGTATTGTTAATATTTTAGCTATAATAAAAAAACTTACGTATTACATTTTTAAGCTTTTTGACCGGGTAAAAAAATTTTTATTGACTTTTATAGGAAAAAAAATGTAATTTTTCAAATACAATTCAAGTGAAGACGGTATAACCAAACATTTAAATAAATTTTCATTTTTTTTTCTCAGATTATTTTTAAAAGCACTGAGCATTTTTAATTTCAACCTCCTAATAGTACCTACTAACTAGATCCAATTTGCTTCCAAAAATATACACTGGGCATCGAAGCTTATGATCAGAGCATTTTGTCTACCAGAAATGTTGAAAAGTTACAAACATTTTAAAATACCTCAAATAAACGTCTTAAATTAGTAGACTGGACAAAATGAAAAGAAAATTGTAACTAATTTTTAAGCCCCCTCCCTCCCCACCAATGAAAAATCCTGCGGACGCCACTGTAACAAACTATACGGTTTTACAACGAAAACTAAACTATAATTCTGAGTAGGTAGATAATTTCCAGAGCAAGAGCATATTTTTGTGTTTACTGTCGTTTCAAGATAAAATAATCTACTGCTATATAATATGTATCTAAATTACATCCATAAATATATCCATAAATCAAACATAACGAGATACAATCGATTACAGCCATTACCTTGGAAAACACATTATTTAATGTAAAAATAAAAATCAACATTTCAAACACGATTATTTAGAACACATTTTGAACAAATGTACCAAAAAACCCCAAAATAAAATCAAAATTAAATTTCGTGCATATTAGTATAGTACCTAGTAGGTATTAATCGAATTTGTAGCTGATATAGCTTCGTTTTAGAGCAATAGAAAACAAAAAGGCAAATGCCTTCAAAATCCGTACTCCAGACTCCAGTTATAACTATTATAATTTGTCCGGCGGTTACTACAAGCAACTACTTGAAAGTTGAAGGGACAAATTATGAATGAACGTAAATAAACGAGAATTGATCGCGGAGCCCGAATCGCCAGTGAGTTATCAAAAATAGAAATGCATTGTAAATGTATTGGAAAAATATTGTTTAATATTATTAGCTGCAAATCGCGACCGAACGCTCGAAATTAAACGCGACCGCTTCAGAACTTGACCGAACGCGCGTCTTATTTACGTGTGTGAATAAACCCATATTATGAATGTAGGTAGGTACATGTTTAATTTTGAACGATTAATCGGGAGGTCGAATCGCCTATAGCAGTGGCGGACTGGCCCAGGTGGAGAGCGGGAGAAATCCACCGGGGCCGCTGTCGTGAGAGGCCCCCTCTATATGAAGACCTTGGGACAACAACCAGACATATCCTTTTTTTGAAATTGTTCAATAGACAAAAAAACATTGTAAATTCCAACAAAAAAAATCTAAAAATTTTAGAATTTAGTTTTAGGGTAGGTACATACAATATATGCACTTATAGATACTGCTTAAATTTTAATAATAAGTTAAGGAAGCAATAAAAACTTGTTTGGACATATCTTGTTGTTGAACCATAATTAAATACTTGGGGATGTCTTGTTGACTAAAATCAAAACCAGACATCTCCATTTATATGATATCTCTGTATTTAACGGTCGGATTTGTCTGGTTGTTGCACGAAACGACGCAGTGTTTTTTACTTGACAATGTGCATTGTGCAATAAAAAACTGAATTTGACCAAAATATGGAAATGTCCGGTTGTTGCCCCCAGGTCTTCATATGGTCCACTTTTAATAAAAATATATTATATTATAATTTTATATTCGATTACCGAATTAACAATAATAGATAGGTAATAACACCCAAAATACGCAATCCTGGGGCACGAATATTTCTACATAGCTTATCAGCATAATATAATAATGAAAAAAATTTTCCCCTGACCCGCTCGACGCACCCCGCCATAATATTATTAAGTCGTGAGCTGTAATTAGAAATAACGAAATTCTCGTGAGCCACCGACCGACCGTCGATCAATATTGTTTTGATTATGTAATTTATACTGTGTTATCTTTATCGTTAATACTCAATGGTTATTCGTTGTTTAGTTGAAAAAATTGAACAACTAAATAGTGGGCGAGTGAAGTAGGGGATTCCACACTACCGGTTTTGCAGAGTAAAACAGACCTATAATACGCGTTCCAACGTACTGACTTGAGTTTTACTCCTGTAATAATTTTGAAAACATATTTGAATTTATTATGAAGTCTATTTTGAATCGTTCGAATCAGAATCTAAAAAAAAAATTTCATACTATTTATGTCCATTAAAACTCTTAAGAATACAAGTTTTTTTTCTAAATTTAAAATGAGAGGTTTTTTTATTTTTAAGAATAGTATATATGTTACCGGAAAAGATGACATTTAGTCAGTGTTCACAATGACTAGTCCATAACGATAAGGCCTGATTTAGTAAGGAATTAACGTCAATAACTAGTAATTTATGACAATTCCTAATGAAAGAAGGCATTGATGATAACATTAAAAATTAAGTTGGAAATCGAATAATATATTATAAATTATAATACTTTTTAGCTATTTATTATAAATCATAATCTTAATCTTTATTGTTACACGATAAACTGCTATGACACTTAGAATTAGGTACATAATCTAGTAGATGCACGACAAGCACATCTATTGGTCTTACACTGTCATTTTTTACATAATAACGCACACACTCTGACGCATTGGTTATAGTTTTAATAAGACGATCTTTACCGTTGATAATAAGAATATCGTACTTACGAACATTCCTATAGTCTTTCGTACACTTTTTACTCCATCCGTAGATAGTGTAATTTTAGATTTTTTTATTTCTTCGATTCATTTACAATATTCTTCATTATTCAAAAAAAAGTTGCTGTCGTTACGTTTCGATTCAATTAATAATAGAATTGCGTTATCCATTTTTAAGGAGATTGTTGAAAAAAAAAACAATGTTATTAGTTATTACACTTTACTATTCACAACTTCAATGCACTATGCACAAACATGAAACAATACTGTGCAGTGTACACTTTCGGGATGTGACCGTAACGGCGTAACGATACCAGCTAGGTACGATAGTTCTGTATAATCAATTTTATTATAAGTTATAAGCAATAAAAACGATAACATAAAACAGGATTTACCATATTATAATTACTATAATAACTAATAAGTAATAGATAATATAGATATAGCTATGTTTCATAATCAGATCGATCACCGCATAAAGCGCGGTGTCGATATTTTTTTCGATTCGGATTTAAAACATTGTCTAATATAATACGGAAATGTTGATAAAACTACGAAACATCCAACATTGCCTAACCTTTCCAGCCATTGTCAACAATGACTAGGATATACCGACAATTCCTGAATTTTCATCTATTCCGGTAACATATATATTATAATCTCATGATTGACAAAGTAGAGTGTAGTCATATGTAATGTATATATTTCACTTGACACGTTGAGTGTCGCGGTCGGCAATATTCGTATAGGCATCTTTATGGCCTTATAATTGACTCGGCTATCAGAGCAATTGTTCCGTTTTTATACGTGGTTATTCAGTGAAATGTCTTCTTTTCAACGGTGTATTCGGATTTTATTTTCATTTATTTTTAGCAAAGTAATGGTTATTTTTTCCCGCAAAATCGTCGATGACGGCGACCACGACAATTGTATACAATATAATTATATAGTATATAATATATTTATTATTCTTATAATATACGGTTGTAAAGTACCTAATTAACTATAGTATATTCTTATTGCCAAATTTATTTTTCTAATAATATTATATGTATAAATATATATATTATTATGATATATAAACGAAAATAATTCAGGGAATTTACATCATTATATTATTAATTTGTTTACCTACATGCTACTCATTACTAGAGCTATAATTTATTATTTGTACACGTCTATGTCCTACTCCTAAGTCACGTTCATAAGCGTGCGCAGACTTAAATTTCTGGTCGAGCCTATAGAAAAATTAATAATTATAGTGAGCTAATATTTGGAGAGCGTCCCTATTTTTTTTTTTTAACACACCAACACACACTTTGATGTACCTATTAACCTATTAATGTCTATAGCACCATAGTTATTGTACTAATTGTATAAAGGTACAATGTTCTTTTTTAGATTAATAAAATATTTAAAATGTATGTATAAGGTTAGGTAGGTACTAGGTACACACAAATATTTTTGATTTTTTTATACCTTCACGACAAGCAAAATTTTCATGATCCCCACGAACATATTATTATAATATAAGCATTATAATAAAATATTCGAATATATACCCACATTTTACTATGACCCTAAAAAGTGTCAGGTCGAGCCTGGGCTCGACCGGCTCCGCCCCTTGCGCACGCCTATGGTCACGTTCAGTACTCACGTTCAGTGTTCGGTCATCTATTTTCTACGGTTTTGGTGTACACCGAACTACCGAAGTACATTATTGTTCAATGTCATTATTGTTCTGATTTACCTACGAGTTTATTTACGTATACCACGGTAGGTATATTGCTCTGGGGGCCGACGTCGACAAATATAGTCGACCGACGTAATTACAGAACCGATTCTCGGGAAACGCGCTCCAAATACTACGAGGCACTCGACGTGTTGAAAACGGTCGGTATGGAATCCCCTCGACAACTAAAAAACTGAGTACAAGCGTACTACCTCCTATGTGTAACCTGTGTAGCAGTGACTAAAATTATGTGTAGTACGACACACTTTGTGTGGTACGAAATACTGAGTGAGGAATACGAAATTAAAAAGTGTGTAATGGCCTGTATTAACTATGGTAGCTCTTTTTTACACTTTTTTCTTCAATAATTGAAAAATTATTTCATATTTCATTGGGAAATAGACATTTAAATATTAATAATTATTATTACGTATTATTAGGAGTCGGTTTTACAAGATTTACTTATAGATACAATATTTAAAATATTATAAAACAAAAATATTTCGAATTATCGATACAAATAATTATTATCAAACAATAGTTACTGAATGTATTTACCTATATTTTTTTTAAAGAACCATTAACATAGGTATGTTCTTTCAAATCAAAAACAAAATAATATTGTTGTTAATGTTTGAAAACTATTTATGATACAATCATTTTTTTAATGATAAGTATTATTAAGCCTTGTATTTATTTATAATTAAATATTAACAATGTAATTATATTAATTAGCTTTTAAAAAACATTTAATCAATCAATTTCATGTGATTGAGAGTACCTAATATTGTAGTCTGGAAAGTTTTTTCCTAGAATTGGAGATTTTTATTTCGAAATTCACTGTCTATAAATGACTATAATATAGTATAATATTATTATAGTTCTGGGCATTTAATATTTATTGTAATATTATGTATAATACGCTTGATTAATAATCGTACCAATATACGGACATAAATCTTTTTATTGCGATGTAGTCTATACTATATGTAGATAAAGAAAAATAGAAATTGATTACATTATGTTTATGTGTATAGATTCAATACACTTTTTTTTGGTGGATGGAGGGGGGGGGGGCAAAGCCCCTCAAGGTTACTCCAAGTTTAAAATAAAATGTGTAGTACGAAAAAAAATTATGTTTTAGCCTCTGCTGTGTAGTTGTGTGTAAATTACGCATCAAATGTTGAATTTTACAATACAATATTATGAATTATGATATTGTTTATTCCCAGAATATATTGACCCTAAGCTAAACACCCTTGGCACTCCTAAAATGTTAGCCTATGATTATATAAAAAAAAATTGTGGGCCGCGAAGTACTCTCGGTCCGCCCCTGGCCTATAGTGTGCAATCCAGTATTTTATAGTATTATTTCATTTCTGTAGTCATTAGCTCTAATTGATTTATAATCGTTCGGAATGCAGGTAATATTTAATATTTTTATATTATGGCTACCAAGATTCTTAGAAATGTTCTAACAGCAGTCGATGATCACGAAGAAAATATTTTTGCTCTGGCTCTAGGCCAGACATTTAAATAATCCAGATCGAGACTGCGACAACTCGAAATTTAACGAAAAACTTGAAAAAAGTCCTAAACACTTTCGTTTTTTATTAATGAAAGAAAAACGGAATTTGAGTAAAAATTGTTGTTTTGATATTTATTTTTTTATATCTATGTATTGTTAAAAAGGGCTAAGCCCGTATAACTAATAAAATAGAATAATTAAAATAAAATAATAAACATGGGCGATTTCCGATACGTCATACGTTTATTTTAATTGTAGGTGTATTAAAAAAATTCATAAAATGTGTGTACAAGATTTCAATCACATTATTCAAGTACCTATCTATAGGGTAGATATGTCAGGGTGATATGCATTACAAAGAAAATTAATAACAAATCATAATTTGCTTTAAAAAATACGAGAAATCTACTTCTGATAATATAATTTTATTTAAATCGTAAACATAAAAATATACACAGTCTTATCATTGAGCATACCTACTTCTTATTCCTTACACTATGGTAGATTGTATGGATATTCCATAATATTTTGATTTTTCAGTTTCATATATCCTCGAATAATATTTTTAAATTACAACAAAAAACCAAAATCGTTAATATTGATTTTAATATGAAATTTCGTCCAAATTTGAATTTAAAATGTCTGTAAAAAATAACTGTGTTCATATAATTTTTAGATGTTTTGGTTACGGTATGAACTATTTATGAGAACCTTTGTTTTAAATTTGCAATACTTAGCTATAAAAACTGAACATTTTAAAATTTATTAATTACAATGATGGATAATTTTCGAGATTTTGATAAATTTTGTCAAAAATCGATTTTTAAATGCTTATAAAAAAAAATTGTGCCTATGTATTTTTAATATTTTTTAATTTCTATTGTAACAATATATCAGGAGATTTGTATTAAATTTTTACACTTTTTGGCAAAACAAATAAAACTTTATTGATATTTATAGAAAAAAAATTAAAAAATATTGAAAACTGAAAATGTCCGTAAACAGCTCAAAAAGAGTCAAAATATTTTCAAAATTGTACATTGTATAGAAAATGCTAATATGAACATTAGTTGAAATTTTCAGGTATCTACAGTTATTCGTTTTTGAATTACAATAAAATAAGGAAACCGCTACATGAGAAATCGAGTGAATATCCAATGTTGTAAAAATTTGAATTTCAAACGATCATAAAAATTTAATTTGACTTTCCGGTAGAGATTTTTTTATTGATAAAGGTAGAAAAACTCCTGAGTAATCTTTTATTACATTTTCAAATCTTAGATTTAAAAAGAAAACATTTTACGAATTCTTAACTCAAAATAATTTGCTAATTTTCGTGTTTTTCCATATTTTGTCAATTTTTGAACTTTAAATGCTTATAAAAAAAAACTGTGATTAAGGTTTTTTAATATTTTTCATCTGCCTTTGAAAAAATATACTTGGAGTCTTCTATTAAATTTTCAAGCTTTTTTAATCAACAAATAACATTTTATTGATATTTTTAGAAAAAAAACTAAAAAAAAAATTTTTAATGAAAATGTCCCTAAACAGTTCAAAATAAATCAAAATATTTTGAAAATATTATCGTGAATAGAAAATGCAAATATAAACAACCAGTGAAAATTGCATGTATTTACGGTCATTTGTTTTAAAGTTATAAGGAAAAACCAAATTCAATTTTTGGAAAAAACGATTTTGTGTAAAAATACCCGTTTTTTCTTAATTTTTCTTTTGTTTTTCTTAGCGCTTTTGAAAATTACTGTGAATTTTAAATTTTGACCTCCCCAATCGTACACTACTTATCGTGTACACAGACACAAAAATAAAATATAAAAATATAAAAACACACATCATTGTAAAATCAATACATTCATCGTTCCACTCAGAATCTAAAATTAACGGACTCCTCGCCAATTTTTATTTTTTTATTTTACAAAAAAAAAAAAAAATAATACATTGTAGAAAAAATATTAAAAGTTTTGTAAATAATTTTAAAAATTATACAATGTCAAATTGATCTTATTCTACAAAACAATTTTTCCTTTCATTGCAACACAGAAATACTCGGCAGTGGTTACACGAAGAAAGTGGCCGGGACTCTACTCCTCGAACACTGCAAAGTTCACATCTACCTCTCTTTATACCAAAACTTGGCCAATGAATACCCCTGTGATAAAATAAAAATCAACTATATTATAATATTATATTACAGTATAATTAGACGTATGATAGGTGTATACAATATGATGTATAACGAGTTTCAAAAATATTTTCTTAGTTAAAATTAATATAGTTAATGAATTCAGTTGTTATAATATACCTACATCTTCTTTGTATATAGTTTTGTATCTTATTAAAAGCAGCAAAGTTTTGAATAGTACCTAGGACCTAGCCACCTAGGTAGTAGCCACTAGCCAGTAGACATAATTTGTATTGTATCTTATCTAGTAAGTTGTAACCAGTGTTGATAAGTAGCTATATAGGTACATGATGCAGGTGACTAGGTACTTAATATGCATAATAATTTTATATAATATACAATTTTAATTGAATAGGTATATTAATACAAAATAATGAATTATATCAACAAATAGATTATGACAAAAACATTCTTTGAAAACGAAGTACATCTCCTCGACTGACTGGGCACGTTCTACGATATTGACCATCCAACACTGAAACGCATGTTTTGCACACCCAAGCATGACCACTAGGCAACACTCAATATGTTGAGCTATACATTTTCACCAGGAGTAGTAGTTAAACATACCATACAATTCCTTGGATTGTGTACTACTTCTGGAGCATTTTGTGGTAGGTACTTCTGAACCTGGTTCAACAAAGTCGTCTTCCAAAACATCATCATTTGACTCATGACCATGTTCAATACCTAGTGCCTAATGCCTTTGCCTTCTATCGTAGCCAGCACAGGAGTATGAACATTTCACTAGAAATTGCCATACACTTAATAGACCTGCTTCATGATGTTCGACAGCCCTTTTTATCAACCTCGAGTTAAGTAGGTACTTAGTTTTAAGGTTCCTATTGTTGGATGCAGACCATGGGAAATTTGAGTAACCATAGTGTGGTACTTTTGGCTCAACCAGGGCCAGCGAGAGCTTTGGTGGGCCCCAGGGCTGATTATTTCCGGGCTATAGCGTTTTAATACAGTAGCGATACTTAATATTTAAGTTGGATGAATTGTAAATAAAAAAAACATAATATTTGGTATATAAAATCTTTTATTAAAATTGAAGAAAATAATGTTAACAACTATTCAACAGTATTTAACGAATAATTAGGTTCAGTTAAAGTGTTCCCTTTCTAGCCAATAGACCGTATAGGTAACTCAGTCGAAGCTGTGGAAGGTTTAATATATTGCCCGAGTGATAGCTGTCCTTTTTTTGCTTCATTGTCTCTGTAATCCTTTTCTTTTTTCTTTTTTTGCGCACCAGATTTTTGTTTATAACTCATTATAATAAAATTATATAACTAGGGACTCAAATATGTACTAGCAAAACACAAAATTACACACGATTCGTGTTCCGTAATATCAAAATTATAAAATAAAGCAAAAACGATAATTTCGGACGCGATGTATTTTATGTAAACGCATCATTACAACTAATACCTACTTGGAAATATGATCGAACATATTATTATCTGATACAGTCGGTCGTTATTGGTCGTATTTAGGAATTTACGACTATATTATATACAGTGATAGATCTTGAACTCTTGGGGCCCGGGTGCAAAAAAAATGTTGGTGGCCCTAATTTAAAAATGTTATAAAATATACTATATATATTAGAAAATGTTCAATACATCTATTTTTGGATTCAGTCTCACTTCGCGTAATGCAACACGGCGTAGATGTTTACGTTATTGTGTATCGGCGAACACGATATAATGTGTATGAAAAATAAAATATACAAATTAATCAATCAAATATTCACAATTATAATTCACCACTGATTTGAATAAATCAAATATACTTTCAAAGTAAAATTAATTAAATACACAATTATTGAAAAAACAAAATATACATTTTACCAAGTACCAATTTTATTTTATAGCACTCGATATCCATAATATCGGGGACCCCAAATATTTCAAAGAGTCGAGGCCCCATCGCTTGCACCGACGGTTTATCCGGCACTGATAACAACGTCTCCAGTCAGAATCAGTGTCCGAGACCCCGACACGTATTTTTCAAGAAATAAATGAAATTATTTACCAAAATTTACCTACTATATATAGCCCAGTGGTATGCTTTTGGATCCATTACACAATTTTATAATAATAATATAATATTATAAATTGTATTATTTTAATAATACTAAAATCATAATATTATCTCAGTCCGCGGTAATAATAAAATTATATGATAATTTTAGAATCTATAATTATGTTGAAATATGTACTGTGATGTCTTATCGATATTATATTACTATATATATCAATCCATATTTTGTGATAAATATCTATAAATTTTTTTTTAAATATTTTTTTGAGGTTTGGCATTTTTGAGAGGCCCTTTGAATAATTTGCCTCTTGGGCCCTTTAGATCCCCG